>OX418221.1:43694911-43952364 GCA_948455865.1 Conomelus anceps
TGACCTTCTTTGTTCGGACCTCGCTGATATGCAGAAATTTGCTAAGCATAATTCAAATTATAAATACATATTAATAGTGATTAACGCATTTACGAAATACGCTTACGTCACGCCATTAAAGTCAAAAATGGGAAAGGAGGTTAGTTCAGCTCTAAAACCGATTCTTGAACAGAATAGAAAAATGAAGTTGCTATTAACAGACGAAGGGAAGGAGTATTATAATTCGCATGTAAAAAAGCTGTTAGATCAATACAATATTCGTCATTATCATGTTTACACACAGATTAAATCTGCATTTGCAGAACGATTTATAAAAACATTGAAATTGCGAATTTATAAACATTTTACAGCAAGCGGAACTTTAAAATGGATAGATGTGCTACAATCTATTGTAAAAAACTATAATAATAGTGTACATTCCGTGACTAAATTCAAACCAGCTGAAGTGCGACGCAAACACGAAAAGATAATACTGGCTCGTTTGAATGAATGTCTTTTGAAAAGGATAAAGAAGAAGAAGGGAACAAGGCAGCGACCGAAGTTTAGTGTTGGAGATATTGTCAGAATTTCAAGTATGAGAGATATTTTTCATAAAAGTTATTTGTATAATTGGAGTGCAGAACTATTTAAAATAATAAATGTTTACCCTACATTTCCGGTAACATATCAATTGGTCGATTTGAATGAACAGCCTATATTGGGTAGATTTTACCAACATGAATTACAGCCAACACGATTAACAGAACAGGAACAAAATGTATATTTAGTTGAACGAATCCTAAAACGTAAAGGAAGTAAAGTTTATGTACAATGGCTTGGATTCAAGGAACCAAGTTGGATAGATAAGAGCGAACTCATTATTTAATAATGTGTCTGTTTCAGATGGAGGAAAATATGCGACCGCATCTAACAATTTTATTAGATGCACTTCTTAGATATTCTTCAGATCAGTGGAAATATGATTTAAATGAATTAATATATCAGCTAAAACAGAAGAAAGGAAAATTTGATCATTGGGGTTATTGTGTTGGGTTGGAACAGACTGACAACTGCGATTGTTCTAATTTAGCTCAAAAAATTGATGCTTTACATGATTATTTATTAAACGAGATGAGTATTGATGAAATTCTTCACAATAATAATTTTGTTAATAATGTTATAATCTTAGTGGGCGTTGAATCAGGTTTAATGCACGATCTATGTTGATTTTTCCAGATATGGCAGATTCAAGACCATTAACTCATATTATGCTGGACAAACTAGTTGTCGATCTAGAACAATATAATCAGTTGCTTAATTTAAATGAATATTTCGTTTTTTTATGCAGAAAAGCAATAAATTAATCATTTACTCATTTTAAATTTTGTCATGATAGAAAAGAATATTTAGATCAAGCTAAGGCACAAGGAATTAGTTTCGATTATAATGATGGTCCATGTGAGTGTATTTTTATAAATAATAGTGTAACACAAATATTTAATTTAGCAAATATTGCCAATATAGAAGAGCTTGAATTAAAACAAAGTATTTTAGAAGCATTAGAATTGTGTGGAATATTAGCTAAATTAAAGAGTTAAATGATTAATTGCGATAATGTATCATTTTTTCAAATTTATTTTATATATTCTGTATTTATATTATTCATGTAAAGTGTTATGTTGTATTGCTTATTATTACATTGTATACTTGATAAATAATTTGTAAATATACAGTTAATAAACGAACATTATTGTAATTTACTTGTCTTTTAATACAGTACCTGTGTTTGAAGTTTAGTTGTAGTTGTGGTGCGAGTATAGAAGCATACAATGTTTAACAAGACAAAGGATGTTGTGCCTGATAGTGGAATAGCTATTTTTAATTTTGATGAAATTATTGTTTCTACACAGGCTGCACAAAAAGGTAAACATGGAGATTTATTCCCGCCTAATATAAGAGCACTTATAATTGGAAGTAGTAACTGTGGTAAGACAAATCTTCTTTTGAATCTAATTTTTAATAAAAGATTATTACGTTTCAATAGTTTACATATTTATACTGCTAGTCTGAATCAACCAAAATATGAATTTTTGAAACGTGTTTTCTCATCTTTAAAGTTTATAAGGTTTACAATAAGTAACGACATATCTTCAATACCGTTTCCTTCTGATATGGAGAAAAATAGTTTAGTGATCTTTGATGATTTACAATTACACAAAGTACCACAACTTCGTGCATTTTTTTGTACAGCACGCCATTCACAAATTGACGTATTATATTTGCATCAATCATTTGCAAATATTGGTAAGCAACTTGTACGCGAGAATTGTAATATATTAATATTTTTTCGAGTAGACATGCTTGCATTAAAATTAATTTATAGAGATTTTGCTGAAAGCAATATGCCATTTAATACTTTTAAATATATGTGCATTAGCATATGGAATGGAGGTACAGGACATGACTTTGTTACAATTTGTACAGATTACGGTTTAACTCAAGGAAGGTACAGACGGAATTTAGATAATTTTTTAGATCCGACACAGTACAGTAAGAAAATGAATTAGTTGATGTACAACGTTCTTATTGTGCGTTTGTAATTATGAAAGGACAGCAGAGAGGAAAGAAAAAGGTTGGATTACGTCGTCGTCAAAAGACAACTAGTAGAAGGAGTGATTTAACAAATAGAATTCACGATTTGAGGAACTCAATCGTTGAAAAGTATGCTACTTTACAGGGGATGCGGAGTCAGACAGAAAAAGAAATAACAGAGAAATATGCACCAATTATTGAACCATCACGTCAATTGAAAGAATCTTCTGTTAAATCGAAAAACAGCAGATTAAAACGGAACCAGAGGAGGAGGAAGCATATTATGCTGTTAAAGAAAAGGTAGACGAATTGACGGATGATGATGATTACTCGCCGTCTGATGGAGAGACACAGTTTTCTGAGGAAGATGGTGAGGAGGGGGAGGAGGAGGAGGTGGAGGAGCAAGGGAAGGCACACTATCATTAGTCAGTTCTTTTTTTGGTAAAAAAGGCGCAATACAAAAACTGCTTGAAGATTATATAGATAAATTGCATAAGTCACAACAAACAACTGTTCCATATGGAATCAAAGTTTCACAGAATGGTAAATATTTTATGGGATATAATATACCTGTTAATTTCGATGATAAACATGTTTTTGTTGGAAATAATAAATTTAAATTAACAAAAGGTTTATTATCCTTACTATTTGAATCGATACCAGACGAAAGCAAATTAAATATGGTTGATTATCGTACCTATAAGAAAATATTGATTGCAACAGGTGCGCATTTAAACAAAGAAGGAACTGTACATCGTAATAATAGCTTAAAGTCAAAGATAATTCAAAGATTGTTTCCTTCGAGTAGAACGCCAAGACGAGAAAAGGTAGGAAAAGGGCTGAATTTTTTAAAAAATGTATCAAACCATCGACAGTATGTTTATTTTGATGAACCAGATGAAATTGTAAACAGATTACAAATATTATTAGCCTCCAAAGAAGCAGGTAATAACTCACATTCTGTAGAAATAAATAGTATAATTCAAGAATTACGCGAATTACATATTATTTATTAGCAGACCGTTTTGTGCTGTCGTTACGAACGTTGCGCAGGCTGGAACCAGTTTTGTTAAGTCAATAACGACAGCACGAAATGGAGTTGAAGCGGTGCTAGCCGTTTCATCGGTATTGGTGTGAGTCAGTTCGCCGATAGCTTTCGGCTGGTATAGGTTGAATTCATGTTCATTCAAAACAGAAATAAAAGACCACGTGCGTGCTTCAGCGGAAGGCGGCAGCAACTACAAGCAAATACACACCTCTCACCAAATATGGTGGTGGTGGTGGTGGTAAGCCACTTTTAATGATACTTGGACATATTTGGTTGCAAATAGACTCAAGAACGCGGACGGGGGGCCCGCGGTCGGGGGCGGCGCCCCAGGGTCAGTTGCTAAATAATAAAAAAAACATTCCCCAACAAAATCGGTTCCCCCACTCCAGCACGTGCGGCCAATGGCGTGCAGTCTAGGCCATTCCTAGAAAAAAAAAAGAAAAATTCATGCAGTACAGGTTTGGGCAAAGCCTAAAAAAAAAGGAAAAAGACCGTGGGCACATGGCCGTGGGCGCGCGGCCATTTTCCTTTGGACAGGGGCAGGGGGGCTTGAAGGGGGGCAGGCCAAGGGGGTTTGAGGGGGGTAAACGGACCCCCACTCCAACATGTGCAGCCAATGGCGTGCCTCAAAAATTTACAAAATGGCCGACTAACTCCCCCCTACAGGGGCGTGGTCTTCTCCCATTGGCCAGGGGGGCGTGGCCTAAGGGGGCGTGGCCTTGAAATGCAGGCTTGTGATTGGGTAGGCAGAAGTCTCTATACTATACTACTCACAGTCCTTAGTTACTCAAGAAAGCCTAAATGTAGTTTAATAAATGCTATGCTGAAAATTTCATTTCTTATGACATGTGTCAGACTTTTTCAAAAACTCTTTCAAAAACATTACATTTAGGAAATGTACCAAGAATATATTATTTGACCAGAAGAATGAAATTTTTGTAAGCCAAACTATAAGTGAAGGACTCCAGAACTGGAAACAACTGTCTGCTCAATCATTCAAGTCGGCAAAACAGAAACGAATCTTATTTAGAGAAAATTGGACGAGCTCGGAAAGTATTTATCTTCGCCATCTTGTCAGGTCGCATTTGTTTCTTTCGTTTTTATTCTCGAATTAGAGACGTCACTCACTTTCGACAATTAGACAATTGATAGAGTAATTCCATAGAATTAGGAAATCAAGGGTATCAATCAAACTTGATAGCAGGTTGGTCTATGGTAATTCTCAACCAGATTACATCACTCAATCAAGATGAAAGAATCACAGTTTGTTGAAGAATGACAATTGAATGATAAAATCTTATTATTGAATAAAAATTTACTCGTAGTTCTTATTAAAAAATAACAAATAGGTCCTCCTTTCTACATACACTTTTCCTTACTCCTTGGAATCATTTCAATACATTTCTTCTTCTTTCTTTGAATATTGTATCCATAAATGACGATCATCTAGAAAATTTACATAAAAACGACATGAATCTAAAGATGGATGCATTTGAGAAACTTCAACATTTTATTGATTTCAAAACATTAGTGATAGGGAAGACTAGGAAAATGTAGGGAAGAAAACATACTCAATATTATAAATTCTAGTCTATCATATCGATTTATCTAATTTGACTTGATTGATCTAAACTTTTTTCTTCGCAGTTATTTAGCTTAGGTTATAACATTTTATATGTTAAAATTAAAACTAAGGGTACTTTTAAATTGAAGCATCCAATACAGGAGCATAATGAAACTTTGTAACTCACAACACAGCTCTTTTGTGAAAAATCTTTTCAAATTATAGTAGTTTATGCAACGATTTTATTTTGACCCTTATTAAAGCACGAGTTAGATGTAAGTTATAACACGAGCGAATGCTAGTGTTATAAATATCTCACGAGTGCTTTAATGGCCAAATAAAATCGTTGCATACACTATTTTATCTACGACCACTAGTATACATTTAATTAAAACAATTTCATTTTACCTGTGACTGTCAGAGATACCTATAACCTCTCATCTCAAATACGAAAAGTTATAGTAGATTGTTAGGTTAGCAGCTTAGTTAGCAATTTGATCAAATCAGCTGATAGTTTCACAATATTGAATTACGATATTGATTCCATCAAAAATGCTTCTGATTGGTCCAGAAACCGTGTTATAATGTAGAACCTGTACTATAATGAGCTCTTTATGCAACGAGTCTCAAAAAGCATTTCGAAAAGACAGCTGTTTTGGCAACAATTGTGAAACTGTAATGTATACATTATAACATGGTCGTAGATAAAAACTTTTTTTAATCTTAGTCCTATATCTCAAGAACCATTTTTGAGATATATTGGTTCAACATGAAGGCTACAATAACTAGAACCAATCTCTATATAATAAAACCATATTGCCGGAAATCTTTTGTAATTTATAGAGAATTGAAAGAGGATATAATAAAACAAATTTTAAAACAAGAAAAGAAACCTACTTCAGTGAAATGATAGCCTACTCAAACATTAAATACTCACGTACTAAAAAGTTTAAAATAAAGTATTCACTTTAAACTGAGAAAATGTTTAATTCCATACAAGTATTCTTTTGAAGTCGGCGCCAAATATTTTATGAAATTTTTTAGGATGAAGCCCACATAGGTCTGAGACCTGTGCGTGGGTAATGAGTTGGATGATGGTGATTGATGATTTGAACCTACAGTTTTAGGTGGGTTCCGAACCACCGGGAAGTGATTGATAAGAAATTCCATCTAATATCAAAACTAACACTGTATTTCAATTAAATATGTGATTTACACTCACTTTTACTGGAATACAGTGTCAGTTTTGATATTAGATTGTTCAATTATTTCGTCATGGAAGACATCACAAAGTAATTCTGTTATATTTTAGAAGTTTATGGGAAATTTGGCGCCGACTTCAAAAGATTACTTGTATGAAATTAAAAATTTTCTCAGTTTAAAGTAAATATTTTATTTTAAACTTCTTAGTACGTGAGTATTTAATGTTTGAGTAGGCTATAATTTCACTGAAGTCGGTTTCTTTTTTTTGTTTCAAAATTTGTTTTATTTTAAGCTTTTTAGTTGAATTTTCAAACTTTGAAAACATGAGAAATTTCTTAAAGCCTACATTATGAAATATTTATCAAATTAGCAAGCCAATAATTAACTTATAACATCCAAACTCAAGTAACTAAAAATCCACCTATAAGAAAAGATAAACTAAGGAAAATTCTACAACGCTATATTTAATGTGGAATATTGTATTTAGGAAAATTATAATAGCGAAAGGCTTTTTGAAAGTGAAATGGCTTTTGATTCATTTTGATGTGGTCCCTTTCAGAATATACCTACATTGAAGTAGTAGGCCTATATAAGTGTGGAAAATGGTGTTTACTGAAAGTATGATAAGTTAACGCAGGAGACGAATTCGAGTGCGGTATTATCATACGAGTATGGCATATTCCCGGACGAGTTATGTACGATATTGTTCGTGATATTAGACATATATATTTTTTTAATATAAAAAACATAAACTTTGAGCTAGTACAACGAGCATCATCAAACATAACCTCAAAATAGCCTATTGTACGAACATGATTGTATTTAATTGCGAATAAATATTCTTAATCCATCACAGCAGTGAAACTGAAAATACTTCCTAGATCAGCTGTTTTTCCAAATTCATGGTAAAGTGGAGAGTTTGACGAAAAATTAATAACATTGCAAAATATTGTTCAAGTATTTTTTTGAAATTAACGATTTCAAAAACATTTTTCACTCCAACTCATGATTGAAACTAAATAACCTTATTCCTATGACTCCATAACATCAACTAAATTATTTTCAATTTTCATATGAACATGTGACCAGAAATATTATATTCTTCTTATTCTCGATTCAAATTAAGTTCACGTGATCAGTCGAAACGGGACATTACAGGCTTGTTTCACACTGAACCAGCTTTGGGTAACCGATGTCGTTTACCCGGCATAATTGCATTGCATCATATGTTTTCGAAAATCGTCTAGATGTGAAGCGCTTCATATGAAACAATGATCAGCCTGGTAAACGACACCGGTTATCCGATTGGTGGTTATGAGTGGAACTATCATATTCAAACAAGATTGAAATGAAGACATCGAAGAATGCTCCTTTTTGTTTAATTTTGGGCTAAGTATTGGGCCGATCCTTGCAAAACTTGGATGGGACCACAGCTGGGCAATGCTCTTTCATTTAAAAAAAAATTCATCGAAATCGGTTCAATATTGTTCGAATGATTGATGTACAAACATAAAAAAAAACAGGTCGAATATAGAACCTTGTTCGTTTTGGAAGTCGGTTATAAAGAAAAGAGGGTAAATTAGAAGAGAAAGAAGAAAAAAGAGGAAGAAAATGATCAGATGAAGATAGATTGACACAGCTGTTTCGTTTTGTGAGCTCTGTAGACTGGAAGAAGCTGATAAAAGGGGTAAACGACTGATCTTTTCTGGTTGCACTCTAATCCGTGTGATAAAGAGGGGTGAGATTTGCGAATTAGGGAGGGAGGTAGGGGGAGCGAGAGTGAGAGAATGGGAGTGAGGAGGAATTATGAGGAAAAGGACGGGGAAATAAGTGGTGAAAAGAGGATGAGAGCTGCTCAATAAACGCCACATTCTACGTCATTCAATGATTCGATAACATTGTTGAATGGAAGTTAAGGTGGAGGAAAGGTAGGGGAAAAAGTTGGGGAGGAGAGAGAGTGAGAGGAAATATGAAGAAAGGGTGAAGAAAGTGATGGAGAAGGGATAAAAAGGAGGATGTGATAAGGGGTTAAAGAGATTGAAAGAGGGAAGGAATGTGAGGAAATTAGGGAGGAGAGTGGAGGAAAGATGGTGGAAAAGGGTGAGGAAAGTGTCGGAGGAGGAGAAGAGAAGGAGAAAGTGATAAGGGGGTGAAGTGTTTTAAAGGGGGGAGGAAAGTGGTGGAAAGGGGGCAAAAGTGGTGAAAAGAAAAGAGCAAAGAAACTGGGGAGGAGACAGATTAGATTGTTTTGATAATCTTTCTTTATTCGTGTAAATTTACAAATTACGCTTATGAATGGTTAAAAACAGAATTATCAACACCAATAGTGAAGAAATTATGTACAGTAATCTCATTATTTGTATGATCTTATCTATGGTGATGAAAATATAAGTGATGCAATAATTACATGAAGTGGCGAAGTTTGGGCAAAGTTTTCTTGATATCATGACCAGTATGACACTTAACGAGAGTGAGAGTATGTGAGTCATAAGTTCCATAAGTCACCAGGCGCTAGACAGAGAGAGAGAGAGTGAGAGAGAGTGAGTGATAGTAAATATGAAGAAGGGGGAAGAAGATGCAATTACATGAAATGGCGAAGTTTGGACAAAGATTCGTCCATTCTTAATACTTAACCAGTATGACACTTAAACAGAGTGAGAGTATGAGAGAGTGTAAGAGAGAGAGAGAAAAAGAGATAGTAAATATGAAGAAGGGGGAAGAAGGAGGAAGTGATAAGGGAAGTAATGTTGTGGAAAGGGGGGAGGAAAATGAAGAAAAAACAAGAGAAAAGGGCAAAGAATTTGGGAGAAGAGAGAGAGAGAGAGAGTGAGAGTGAGTTTGAAAGAGTAATGGTGAGGGTAAAGTGGAGGCAGAGGGGTGGAAAGCAGAGGAGAGATAAGATAATAGGAGAAAGAAAGCGAGGAGAAGAGTGAGAGAGAAGGAGGAAAATGATTGAGCGAGCGAGAGGGCGATTGGGTGAGTCAATGAGTGTTTGATTTATAGTTGGGAGGGAAAAAATGGAGGAGCGGTAGGGGTAAAAGGTAAAGAAATTGGGGAGAAGTGAGAGAGGAGGAGTGACGTTGTGCAAGAGAGGGTGGGTGAGATACAGTTTGGGGGAAGAATTTGGTGGAAAGATGAGAAAGTTACGAAGAGGGAAAGATGACGCCAAGATTGTTCCCTGACAATAGCCTACAGCCAGTGCTCGCTAATTTGAAAATTGAATTCCAATATCCGATCTGGGTTTCATGGATGATAATTAAAGGGGACAGAAATCTGAATGAAATTCAAAGAGTTTCCAATCAACCAAGGATTTGCTGAAGATTAATTGAATTTTGTGAAGAAAATGTGGGAAGGTGGGATTATTTCAATTTAATCGGATATTTTTGGAAGATCAGACTAGAGCTGCTTATTTTGGGCTATTCATTCAATGATTTTTATATTTTTCATCATTATTATTATTATTATTATTATTATTATTATTATTATTATTGTTATTATTATTATCATCATTATTTATTATTATTATTGTTCTATTTATTTATGTATAGATGTAACTAACAATCAATGTGAATACAACAGGCTATTGCCCAAAACTTATTTTCACAAAATTTCAGAGTAGAATCAAAATTTTAGGTTAGGTCTCTTTCACTAGAAATTTCACCTCAGAGCACAATAGTTCACAAGTTTCTTACAGGAAAAGAATATTAATTTTTCATTGTTGTTGTTGCTGATATTATTATTATTTGATTATTGGAATATCAGATCCTTAGACTCTTATTTCGATAAGGAATTTCCTAATAATCTCACTTCAGAAAACTCTCAGAGACTCCCTTGGAGGTTTTACAAGAAAGATAAGTGTTATAGAAGCATAAAAAATTCTAGAGCTGCTTATTTTGGGCTATTTATTTAATGAATTCTAACCAATACGGTCTTATATCCCTAGATATTATTTCCATTAGGATTTTCCTCATAATCTTACAAATTTCACAGAGACTGCCTTGGAAATTCAACGAGAGATAAATGTTATAAAAGCATAAGTGTCCAAAAGAGATCATTTGATCTCTTATCAAGTGTTGGAGATCTCTTATTAAAAGGACCCTACAGGGCCTTATTGAAATCGTGCCGTTGTCCGTCCGTCCGTCAGTCCGTGCTCTAGCGCTTGAAAAGAATTTACTCATATTGAAGTCAAAATGATTCTTACCAAATTTTAAAAGATTACCCTCATCATTTTAAAAAGGAGTTTGTATGAAAAAAACAACCTTAAAAACATGTTATCAATAAAATTTAAACTTCAGACAAAGCAGATATATTATATTAGATTTACTTATTTGAAGTCAAACTGATCCATAATAAATCTTAAGAGAATTCTCTCATTATTGATAAGGTCCTTGGAAAAAATAACTTTATAACAATGAAATTTAAACTCTGGATAAAGTAAATATATTTAACAACATTTACTTATGTTGAAGTCGAACTGATTCTTACTAAATTCAAGAGATTTCTCTCATTAAAAAGGTATCCTATCAATAAAACGTTGAAATTTTTTTTTAAATTAATAGAGCTTGAACTTTGGACAAAGCAAACATATTATGTTACAGCATTTACTTCTATTAAAGTCAAGCAGATTCATCCCAAATCAAAAGAGTTCTTTATATCATTAAAGAGGGACTTGTATCAAAGTACAAAACAATTAAAAATCTGAAAATTTATAAATTTAAAGATAATTAGGTTATTAAGAAGAGACTTTTCTATCATTAAAAAGATGACCTTGTATCAAAATACACAACTTTTAACCTAAATTGTTTGTAGACTGTTCATTCTGGAAATTTGATTAAAATTAGGCCTATCTTCACTGAAATGTAGCTAAGACGATTTGTCGCCCTCAAAGACATTCTTTCCACATAATCTCCTCCTCCTCCTCCCCCTCCTCCTCCTCTTCCTCCTCCTCTTCCTCCTCCTCTTCCTCCCCTCGTCCTCCTCATCCTTCTCCTCCTCCTCTTCCTCCTTCTTCTCTGACATTATTCACTTCTCCTGGCCTTCATTATTTCAGTAATCAATCTTCTTTTCCTAAATTATTCTCTCTGCTTACACTTTCCCCTTTCTTCTTCACACTCTATTCAACATTTCCTCATTATTCCACAATCAGTTCTTTTTACTTCTACTTTTACTTCATCACTTCTCATTTCCACACTTCTACTCTTCTTCTCGCATTCCATAGTTCCAACACATTCTACAATAATTATCATTTATTCTTATCAACGATGCTCTCACCTACAAACTATTATTTCTTGTCAGTTACTTCAAACTAACTTGCGAGATACGAGCCGATATGGACAAGTTCAAAATTAATGCGGCTGTGTAGAAGTGCCACTGTAGTCTAGTGGTTAAAGCGCCTGACCGGCAATTGGTAGGTCCGTGGTTCAATTCCCGGCGATGACTGATATTATTGTACAGTAGCATTGATCGATTTCCATCAGCTATTCAATGCTGTTGTCAATATCCGCCATTGCGGAAGTCTTCAGTATAAATTAATAGCACTTAAAGGAATTCGAAATTATTAAATTATGTTTCTGTATATTTTTCTGATTGTTAAATTGTCAGTTACTTCAAAATTAACTTATTATTTCTTCTTTTTCTCTTCCTTTATTTCCCATCTACTTTATCTTTCCAATTCCATATTTTCTCTTTTATATCCTCTTTTTTCTTCTCATATTTTTTCTGTTTATACCCTCAGCTTTCTTCATATTCTCTCCTCATTTCATATCTTACTTCGTGTGTATAGCCTCGCGAGTTTCAACAATACTAATTATTTTTGTTCTAACACTCAAGCAATTTGTTTCTCATCTTCTACTTTTTTTTCTTTCTTCTTTCTTCTTTTTCTCCTACTTCTTCTTCTTTCACTCTTCCCTTTCCTTTTTAAATTCACTTCAGAGTGATTGATAACTAGCTCTACAGCAAAAAGAGCTAGCTACTTGGTTTCTTGGATGCATTAGCTTCTCCTCCATCCACTATGATTTATTCTTCTTTTTCTCTTTTTATCTTCTTCTTTCTCGTCCTCTTCCTCCTCCTACTCCTCCTCCTCCTCCTCCTTTCCTTCTCTTTCTTGTTCTCCCTCTCATACTTTCTCTCCTTCTCCTTCCCCTTCTCATTCATCCTCTTTTCCTCCTTCTCCTTCCCTTCTACTCTTCTTCTCCTTCTCCTTCCCTTCTCATTCTCCTTTCCTTCTCATTCTCTTTTCCCTTCTCCGTCTCCTTCTCATTCTTCTTCCTCACCTTCTCTTTCTCCTCCCCTTCTCCTTCTTATTCTTATTCACCTTCTTCTTTTTTTCTTCGTCTTTCTCGTCTTCCTCCTACTCCTCCTCCTCCTCCTTCTTGTTCTCCTTCTCCTTCTTACTTTCTTTCTCCTTCTCCTTCACCTTCTTTTTATCCTTCTTCTTCTTCTTCTTCTCCATCCCCTCTCCTTCTTCTTCTTTTCTTTTTTCTTTTGCTTTCTTGTCCTCTTTTTCCACCTCCGCTTCCTTCTCGCTTTCCTTCTCCTCCTGCTCCTTTTTCTTCTCCTCCTTCTTGATCTCCTTCTCTTTCTTCCTCTCCTTCTCCTTCATCCTCTCCTTCTTCTTTCCCTTCTCCTTAATCCTCTCTTTCTTCTTCCTCTTCTTCTCCTCTTTCTCCTTCTCCTTTCCCTTCTCATTCTTTCTCGCCATCTTCTCCTACTTCCTCTTCTCCTTCTTCTTTTTCTCCTTCTTTTCTTCCTTCTTCGTCTTTCTCGTCCTCTTCCAGTGCCTTCTCCTCCTCCTCCTCCTCCTCTTCCTCCTTTAACCTCTCCTCCTCCTCCTCCTCCTCCTCTTCCTCCTTCACCCTCTCCTCCTTCTATTTTCCTTCTATTTTCCTGACCTTTTCCTTCTCCTCCTCATCACCTTCTCCTTCTCCTTTCCCTTCCCTTTCTCCTTCTATCCTTCTCCTTCTCCTCCTCATCTCCTTCATCCTCTCCTCTTCCTTATTTACCTTCTCCTCCACCACCACTTTCTCCTTCACCCTCGCCTCCTTCTTGTATTCCCTCACCTTCTCCTTCTCCTCCTCCTCCTCTCCTCCTCCTCTCCTTCTCCTCCTCTATCTCCTTTTTCCTCTTCTCCTTCTTCTTCCCCTGTCATTTCAAACACCACGGCAGTTTGCAAGTAATGTCTGTTACTACAGGTTATATCGGTGGGTGGGTGGTATAACAATAGGTGGCAAAACTCATGAAATTTCGATGAATAACGTGAGTTTTGTATGAATGTACTTGATCAAAAATCTTTGAAAATAGCGCTACGGTGACAAATTCATGAAATTTCGATGGAAATATGACGGTTTTATGTCTCTTTACATATAACAGTAAAAAGTTGATAATTTTTCTATAACTAGAAGACATATTGTGGAATAAAATTACATTTCAATCTAACAAATAGTTTTTCCAAAATAATTTTTCGAAAAACTGAAATTTTCAACAGATTTAAAAAAATGTATTTCAAAAAAACTAATTTTTTCATGGGAGTAAAAAATATATCATTTCATTTCTCAAGGTGTCTTTTAGTTATAGAGAATTTATTAAAAGTTTAAAACCACTCATAGGTGAGATCATTTGCCCCAAAAACCAAAAAATTCCAACTTTGAACCCCCATATTTTACAAAATAATTGATGAAAAAACTTCTCACGGCAATAGATAACATTATTAGGGCTTTGAAATTTTCAAAGCCCTAATAATATCCAATGCAAGAAACTTCGTAAAAAAAAATTATGACCATAAACCCTGCGCACAGCCTTCTTAATTCATGGACGTCGATCAGCTAGATTGAGTCAATGCTATCCAGTGATATTAATATTCTTTTTATGCTTGTATCTACTCTCATGTGGTTTTTTCATATCTATTTTTTGTGAAAAATTAAAATCAATGTTCTGCGACACTGGGAAGGAACTGCGAACCCTCAAGTTGGAAATCATTTTCGAAGCTTATCATTTGGCCATTTTATCAATTCCTACACCCCCCCCCCTTCACAATAAGGCCCCCCCTTGATAAAATATACTTACAAATAGAATTCCAACTTGTGAGATAGTTTATGCAAAATACGGAGACTTCTTTAAAAAAACGATTTGGGGGATCACCCATCTATTAAATTTAATGGTGGTTTCTTGCCACTAAGGGTGGAACTTATCTCTAGTAGCTCGGAGCTAAAAAACTCAGGCTTGATCCTCGAAAACCCCTCAATTTTCTTCATTGATTCTTTTTCAATCTCTCGCTGATCGATCTTGCCGGGATTCTGGCTGCAACTTTGATCATCCATCACCCGCGAAATTCGAACTAATTGACGGTTCAAGCGATAAATCTCAATGCGCCGAAAGTCAACGACTTTTAAGGCGGGAATCGTATCGTATTTTTTTTAAGAGCAGTTTGATTCCATGGGGAATCATAATTTTTTTTAAATGATTGAGAGTAGGCCTATCTCAGAATTCATAGAGATAGAGCCTACTCTTGATCATTTAAAAAAAATAAATGATGTCTTAAACAAATTATCCAATTTTTCAAATTACTTTGATTATTCTAGTCTTTTCTCAGCCGTTCGGTAAATCATTCAGTAGCTATTGATTTAATAGCAGTTCTAAGGCTTGTTTCACACATACCCGGCAGTCGGGTAGCCGGTGTTGTTTACCCAGCTCTAGGGACATTCTATCATATCCCTCCTAACTATACCCCTAACTATACCCTAGTTATATGTGTATTAAGCTACTTTATATGTAAAAAAGAGTGTTATTAACCAAAATCTTGATGTACACGATTATAATACAAGAAGCTGAGGAGATTATCACTTGGTGAGTCACAATAGAAGCTTATTCAAACAAAAACCTAGTTATATTGGTTGGAAACCCCACAACAAGCTACCGCAGTTTTTAGAGTCTTGAAAATATAAAAATATTTGAAAAAATATTTAGTTGATAAAGCTTTTTATAGTGTGCAAGAGTTCCTTTCAAATCAAATTTAAGCCTCACCTAAACCAATTAGTATAGTAATTATGGTAACTAGTGTATAAGATAGTATAACTGTTAATTGTTAAATTGATAATTGTCAATTGGTAATCTGTCTTGTCTTATACTCCATAACTGGAGTCTCCAAGACGTAATCTACAAAAAAAAGTTTTTGACAGATTGGTTTCTACTTTGTTGCAGATTTGACGCCTAGTGAGATCGGAGTACCCGATTGTATCATATGTACCGCTTCATACTTACCCGACTTTTGAAATCATATGAATGCAATTATGCCGAGTAAACGACTCCGGTTACATTACTGCCAGGTATGTGAGAAACAAGCCTCAAGGCCGCTATTGCGCTATTAAATTAATGTCTCTGAACGACTGAGAAACTGGGCATAAATCTTATGAAATTATGTGCAGAACCTTATATTAGCCGATTTCGACTAGGTGACTCTTCAGATATCAACTATATTTTTTAGTCCAAAAAACGTACTACGCAGACGAGGAGTGAGGTAGTAAGTTTCCGATTGCTTACCGAACAAAGTTATATTAAGCTGGGCATTCACGCTCCGATTTGCAGTAAGACTTGTAGTCCAACCTCGAAGGTTGGATCCGATATTGGAACGTGAATGGGCTTGTTGGATAGTTGGAAGTGTAGATGGACGACTAGAGGGACGACTGGAAGGTCCGACTTCCGACTGTTGACGGAGTTGGAGTGTGAGTGGGGGAGTCGGATCAAAGTCGTCCAACTTACCTCATTCAATGCTTGACCTTCGGGCAACTTCGGTTACATTTTTCGGCTCGAGAGCGAAGTTCACAGCTGACTAGGAATAAAGTTAGATCGCTAGTCGGATTGCAAGTCGGAGCGTGAGTGGAGTCGACTATCCAACTAGCAGTCCTATTAAGTCATACTTCAAGTTGGAACGTGAATGCTCAGCTTTAGTATGGAAAGCCCTTCGGCACTCTGCATCACGTCACCACGGCTGCGGTTCTATTATCACTCAGCCAATTATCATGTTGTTCCAGACAGCTGATTGAAATAAAATCAAATTTCGCATGTATGATGAATTTACAGAACAATGCTGATTAATTTTCCATAATAATTTACTCGCGTTCAGCCGTAAGTGCGTTACAGAGACGAATGCAAAACGCCGACTTTAAACACAGACCTCTCTTCGTTCGGTCAATTATTTAACAAAAAACGATTATTATTTGTAAACTCCACTCTATTAACCTCTTCTATTACAGACTCCGACAATATTAATCTAAAATCTACTGATAACGTTATTGTTGAAATAATTTTAATATCGTTGGATTTCTTTCACTATCACCACAAAATTCAATAATGTGAACTTTTCCAATTTAAACGCATTGAAATGGAAAATTATCAAGCTATATTATTTTCTCAAGTTATATATTCTTCAAGAGAAAGCTTTCTGTAAGACTAACAACTGCTCTACAATGATTTTCACTCTCGTTGAAATTTTCTAATAAAAGCAAATTTATGCTTAAAGCCTATTGTTTTGTACATATTCAGCTGATATTACTGTATGAGAAAGCCATAAATAATAACAAGCAACAGAGAAACAATCTTTAAAAACAGCAAACTAAGCAAAAGACTATGTCAGGCTTACTTCTATTATGATCCCTTCAGAGTATCTACTTTGTTAGGGTACTAAGAGTCTAAATTTGAAGGGCCAACAACCTAGTCTAACAATATTTCGCCTCAAGTTTCAAGCCAAGGACTCACAGCCATTGGAGCCCTTAAGTTGATCTTGCCTTCTAAACGAAGGGATTCATGTTTCCAGAGAAAACTCTTGACTACCGAATAAGTTCCCACTTTTAAACGTATTTTCCGGTCGTTGACTTTCGTTTCACGCTGTATATTGTCCGGATTCGAATAAATTTTCTGAGTTTGAGTTCTGTTTTTATAAGGAGAGAACATGATTTTTGATTTATTTTATGTAGCATCTGCCTGGGGATCGTGTTCTATCGTTGAGCAGAATATTGATGAATTTGTGAAGAATAATTTCAATTCAATTTCCAATTTTAATTATACATGCATACACATTTGAAAAATAATGGTTAAAGCTTGATGTTGTCAATCACTTTTATTATAAAACACGAGAAGTTATAGTTCCGGTACATAATGATTATAATTTTTGTTTAAGAGATAGCCGTCAGCCGGCTATTTGTTCAATCAGATAGAGATAAGCTGCGTTCTCCTTGGCACTCTTTGTAAGGGTGACCGATTTGATTGGCCAGCAAAAAATACACTGTTCCCGGTGGTGGTTCGGAACCCACCTAAAACTGTAGGTCCAGCTCATCAATCACCATCATCCAACTCATTACCCACGCACAGGGCTCAGACCTATGTGGGCTTCATCCTCAAAAAAAAAATTGAATCGGGCAGTCTGCAAGTTGAGTAATGTGCACGAAATTAAATTCAGAGTGTACACGTCACGTCTAAAAGAATAAATTTCAGGAAGCCTTTAATATAATCGTTGGATTATAAAAAAACACAAATAATTGCTTATTGACGGAGTTTTCGTTTTCGAACTGTCTAGTTGATAAGGTGGATCACCTATAACGGCCTTGACAGTGGCTATTCAGGCTATTCCCCAAGGTAGATAGCAACAGACTCATATATTGTTGAAAAAAGCACTCACCAATGCAATTATACCGTAATTTATTCAGTATTCAGTTTGTCCAAACATCGCCTTTTTATGGAAATGCATCACTTGGAATTTAATTTCATTAGCTCTACCCATTAGATCACTGTTAATATTTCCAACAAAATGTAAATAGCATCAACCAGGTCTACTTTCTCGTGATATTAAAATATTGTATGTAAGCACACACTTGAAAAAAAATGTAAATTTATCATGAATCTAATCTAATCTCTTTTCTTGGTTTTTCATCACTCACTCCTACTTCATCACAGCTTCAGCTTGTTGTCGTTAAAGCGGTCGTGGGTTCGAATCCCGCTCCACCGTCAGGCATTTATGTGTAGCCTAATCATTCACCTCATTACCCACGCACAAGTCTAAGACTCATGTGGGCATCTTCAGCAATAAAAAATAAATAAAATACTCTCTCCTCTTACACACGCACATACTCTCTCCTCTTACACACGCACTCACTCTCGTTCTTACCCTCTCTAGCTCGCTCCTCTCTCGCTCACTCACTCTTTCTTCCTCTCTCCAATGAATAAATTCTATTCATCTATCTATCTCTATCTTCTAGTTCTTCTTTCCTTTGCTCACTCACCTTCTCTCTCTCACTCACTTACTCGATCTCTCTCTCTTTTATGATTTCTCTATCCCACTCACTCCATCACTTTTCTCTCCCTCCCTTATCTTTTCACTCTCCTCTTTCCCTCCTTCATTTTTACTCTCTCAATCCTTCCGTTTTTTCTTTTTCTTTTTCTCTCTTCCTCACTCACCCTTACTTTTTCTCCCTCATTCGGGCTCTCACTCCCTCACGCTTTCTCTCTTTTATTCTCTCTCATTCTCTCTCTATCTTTAGCATACGCACTTTCTCTCTTTTTCTCCCTCACTCATTCAATCAAACGCTCTCTCACACTCTCTTTCTCTCACCGTTCTCTCTCAATATTTCTCGCTCTCTCATTCTCCCTTTTCCTACCCCTCTCTCTCTTGATTTCTCTCTCACTCTTTCTCACACACTCTCTTTTTTCTCCCTTTTCCTGTTATCTCTCTTCCGCTCTTTCATTTTCTTTCTCATATACATCGCAAAAATAGCAATGAGGGTGAGATCCAATTCATTTCTGTGTTCTACAAAACGTCACCCTATGTCACGTCACCTAGCCTGCGATTCTATTTGCGTTCTTTCATATTATTTCTATAGGTTAAGTCATTTACAGTGACCCACTCATACACTCCAAAAATAGAATCGTGATTAAGGTGTAATTGATTTTTATGTTTCATAAAAAGTTACTAGAAGCGTGATTAAGATCCAATTCATTTTGATGTTTCACAAAAAGTCACTCCACCTCACCTCATGTCACAAAGCCTGCGTTTCTATGCTCATTTCAATCGAGCTTATTTTTCCTCTCTCTCCTTCGCTAACAATGACTTACTGCGCATGTTTTCCGCGCATTTTCGAATTCGGATTTCACAGTGCTATTTGCATAACTATGTGCCGTTGAAAGGCAGTCCGGCACTGAGTGAATTCTTTGTTTACATGGAAAATTGGCTCCATTTAAAGTTTCACAGCAGCACTGCATTTTCTCGCTACCATAGAACTATGGTAATTCTAGACACGGCTGGCATGTTATTTGACTACTACAATGTTCTAGAACAAGAATTTATTTATTTTACAGATATTCACTTTGTTTTCAACAAATCTTGTCACGTTTGGGATGATGGATATAAAATGAATTTTTGGCTATTTGTATACAATAGAATATTCTCCGGAATTACAATACAAAATTTATCTTGAAATTAAAAAGATATTATTTTCCAAAAATAGAATCCAGAACATTTGAATATAAAGGAAACAATAATAAAGAATATAATATTTTTCAGGCACTGCCAGGAGAAGCCGATGCTTGAGCTTGTAATAATAGGGATTATGCAATTAATGAAATGTTTATTATTCCAAAATAAGATTTTTACAGTCTATTCACAAGTTTAATACGGGTTGCAAATAGGCTACAAACAATTGACAAAATTACTCTTGAAATCATTATTAAATTTTGCTCGTAATAAAATCGGAATGGTAATCGGTTTGGATGGCCAGCAAAAAAAAGACTGTTCTATACTGTGAAATCAATTCCTTGTGGTTTGGAACCCACCTGAAACTGTTGGTCCAACTCATCAATTGCCCACTCATTACCCACTCTTGAAACTCATTAACTCATTCAACTCATCACCCATGTACAAGTCTCATACCTATGTGGGCTTCATCTTCCAAAAAAAAGAATTATGCCTATACTATAATGGAAGTTTTAATCCATAAATTTTACAATAAAATAGAAGTTGTAATATAGCTTCGAAAGCCAATCAAAGGAAATATGGTGGTGTTAAGTGGGTGGAAAATAAAGAAAGAGAACAAAAACAAAATAAACAAAAAGTAGAGTGAATAGTAGTATTATAATTCATTTTTTTATAAACAAACAAATACGTATTATTTTAAAGATATTCAAATAGAATCTTTACTCAAGAACTCTTATAAAAAGTATTTTTTTTTTTTAATTATGATACCCCACTGATATGATACCACAAAATTATCAAATTATAATGCATAATGAAGACAATAGAATTGATAGATTACAGAAAATTAAGAAGAATAGAAGAAATAATATAAGAATCCAACAGTAAAAACAGGAAGGATGAGAAGAAGCTGAAAATCAGAAAACACTAGAGAGCCGAAAACAAAAATATGTTTCTAATCATTGGACCTTCTGGAGAAAGATCATCAGGAAGAATAAACATCATTATCATCTACTCATTACCCACGCACAAGCCTCGGACTCACGTGAGCATCATCAGCACCAAAAACAGATATCAATGGAGCAATAAGAACTCAAACTCAAATATTTCATAAGTTTGATTTATAGAAAAGTGTTAATTTATTAATAGACACCTTCAAGTATAATTGATTTTCCCACCATTGATTTACAGTTCAGTTTTCAGTTAACTGAGACAATCAATTACGCGCTTGACGTTCATAATATCTGGTCTTTATTCTTGAATTTGAGCTATCTGAACAGTGAACGTGCCAAGCTTACGAATCAATCATTCCACGTGACAGACTGGCACAACTGGAGGGTTATGACTATGAAGGGATCCAGCAAAGCCTGAGTGCCTTCCTCCCACAAGTCCTTATTGCTTTGCTAAGTTGAGTTCAATATGTTGAACTTTCAGGTGCATGATTTGAAATAGACAGATGTCGAGATTTTCACCAAGTTTTCGATATGGTAGAGATTATTGAGGAAATTCAATCTTTCAATCTATGTCTGTCTAGATATTTCAGTAATTCAGGGCCGTATTTTTGAATGTTTTTTTTTATAGATTACGTCTTTGAGACTCCAGTTATGGAGTATAAAACAAGTCAGATTAACAATTATACTATCTTATACACTAGTTACCATAAGTACTATATTAATCAGTTTGGGTAAGGCTTAAATTTGATTTGAAAGGAACTCTTGCGCACTATAAAAAGCTTTATCAACTAAATATTTCTTCAGTTGTTTTTTTTGTTTAAATATTTCTATATTATCAAGACTCTTTAAATCTGCGGTAGCTTCAGCGAACACATAAGACCAATAGAAGCGGCTTCTTGTCGCCGAGGTGAAGACACTTGTTATGCGCTCGTCCAGTACAAAGATGGCGGCGCAGGGATGACTCACCCAAGTGGCGAGCGCTTGAGAAGACGGTTTTTTCTATTCATTCCAAATTTACATATATATTTTCACAATTTAAAATAAAATAAATGGTAACTTTGAAATCCAAGTACTCTAATCAGATCATCAACTATCAGTTTCATATTATTCTATTTTGATTTTGTTGTCCAAATAGCCTATATTGGAATAAATTATTTTCAGATATCATCCTATATATTTTTTTAAAGTAGGCTACCATGTTTTCATATAATTGTAGTCTTATCATAGTTAAACTATTAATAAGATGCAACTTTAATTCCAAATTTGATTGAATTGGGGCTTACTATTTGATTCAATACTAGTTATTGAGAGAATCAACTCTCGCATCAGTTAGACCAATAATTTGTTGAGTCAAGCTGGTTTTCTTTGAATTAACTTGCAATTTTTTAAACTGCTAAATTTCTAACATCATATTTAGTAAATACTAATTGTTTCTATCTGATCATTTATTTCAATGTAGGCTATTTGGACAATAAAGTCATAATAGAATAATATGAAATTGAAAGTCGATGATTTGATTAGCCTACTTGGATTTTGGTGCTACCATTTTACTTGTTAAATATTAGATAGAATCCGGATTCAGATAGTTTAAATTGAAATGTAGGTCCACAAATTGAATACACTGTTCTGGTAATCATGTTTTATGTAAAACCAATCTTTGTAATTCAGGATCCTGATTGAACTCATTATTGTTTAGCCTATCCCTTGTCATGCTTAATCTTGTTTTATGTCATTATTATTAATTCCTAGGTTGATCTAAATATAGCTTGTTAGGACACTTGCTTGCAACTTTGAAAACTCTGTTAAATATGTATTGTCTTATTAAGCATTAGGCCTTCAAATTGTAAATGTTAATCTAATTTTGAGAATAATTGAGTAATTTTCTAGACTTTTCAATAGGCCTATCTTGAATGTAACATTAATTCTTGTTATGCCTTCTGCAATATCAATTATTGTATATAATTTAATTGGGCTATTAAATTAATAACTAATTCAATAGCGCTATTTTAAGTGTTATATATGTTTTGTGCTCAGTGTCTTCGCAAGTGCTTAAAGAATACTTTTTTTATCAACCCAAAGTTGGTTTGGTTGGCGCCCATATAGAAATTATTTCATTCTGGATAGCGAAAGTAGGGTCTTTACAATAGGCTATCACCCCATTAGACAAATTGAGTAAACGTTCAACTTTTTGTAGTCATAGATTTATATGATTCAATAATTTAGGTACATGACTTTAAAAATGAATTTTTATTTAATAATGTTATTGTTTTAATAAACATTTTCCTATTTGGATTTTGTTCATTTGCGTTCATAACGGAGAAATTTAAAGGTTAGACTAATTTAATCAATAATTTACTAAAAACAATCTAACTATAATATTATTACATTACAATAATATGCCTTCATTGAAGTATTGAACACAAGAAATAAATGAAGAATTGGCTTTGTGGTCCCGGATGCGCAAGACGTCTGACGACAGTGCGCCATCCTGATCGCATTTCAACGTTGCACTTAAACCTAACATTGTATCCTAAGTATAAGTCGTAGATTAAAATAAAAATCATGGAAAAATCATTCCGTTATTTCTATACAACTTTCTCGCTTTGATGACATCTCTACCCAAAAGATGAAAATTTTGGTAGCCGACTCACTTTTTCATGTCATGGTTTGAAACTCGGACAAAAAATATAACTTTAAACAACAAATTAAACTATATAGAGGTAACCATTAACTTTTATAATACCACTGTTATCATCAGAAACTAATTGTCTATACCCATGCCAAGTTTGAAAGTTATAGCTCAATCCTAAGACAGTAGCGGATCCAGGAGGTGATTTCGGGGGGTGCAAACACCGGGGGGTTTGGGGGGGGTCCGGGGGCCACCCCGGAAAATTTTTGGATTTTTTAATAGAAAATGGTGTATTTTGACAGAGTTTTTAGTGCCCCTCATAATGTTGTCATGGATAGCACTGTTTTATCAATATGTATGTACAAATTTGTATTTGTATTGGTAATTAGCATTCCTTACCGTTTTACCTGATTTCTATTTATGTCATTGTATTTTTTCTCATGAATTAAGTTTTTAAGTTGTTACGTATCAAATTTCAAATGAGTTCTCACAAACAAATAAATAAAATAAAAATAAATTTGTTAATAGTCACGTTAAGCTGCATCTATCGAGCTAGGCTCGCACAGCATGTGACACGTCAATTCACTTCAACTAAACTAATTCATCAGCCATTCATCAAGCGTTCGTTCATCTATAAAAACATATTAGAAAACAGATTCTATTCAACATTTTGTCTCCGAAAAACCCCATATCATTCAGCCAGAGACTAAGGACAGGCATCAATAAGCAACTTCCTGAGTTCCTTCACGAATTTGTCTTGACCGTAACCTTTTAAAACTTTGGGCAAACAATTTAAAATCTTTATACCCAAATAGTGTGGCGCCTTCTCGATCAGTCAGCCTATGCATGGGGTACCGAAGTGTTGACTATCCATGTCTTGTGTTGTATGGGTGAGCGATTTTATTATTTTCATAATTACTCTTGTTCTTATGGGAATACACGGCAATCTCAAAAAAAATACAGTGCTGGCATTGTAAGCAGTCCTAATTTTCTGAAAATCGGTCGACATGACTGCCTTGCACTTAATTCTTCAATTATTCGCAACGCTTTCTTCTGCAATCTGAATATTGCATTGATATTTCCCTTGCTACCACCCCAGAATATCACACCATAACGAACCTGGGACATAAAATACCCATGATAGACCGCTAAGGCTGTTTTTTTTTTATTCGAAACATTTCTTAAAGTCTTCAAGCAAAAACCGCATGGGATAACTTTTTCCTAAGGCTTTTAATTTCATTATCCCATTTTAAATTTGACTGTAGCTCCAGACCCAAAAACTTAGTTCCCATTGTCGAATTGCATTCCATACCAGAATATAGCATTAATGTATGATTGAATTCATTGTTTATCATTGAAAATTTAATAACATTAGTCTTTTAGACATTCAGCTTCAGTCTGCTGCTATGAAACCAATCGGTAAGCCGCTTTAAAATTTCTTGAGCTTTCAAGAGGACGGTTGCATTATCTTTGCCCTTAACCAGAACAGTAGTGTCAGCATATAAAATTATTTTGGAGTCTATGTTGAATGGTAGGTCATTTATAAAAAGGTTAAACAAAACTGGGCCTAAAATTGATCCCTGTGGCACTCCGCAAGTAACCCTTCTCCATTCAGATGTGGTACAGCTGCCATGTCCTGTACTCACTCTAACTGATTGATATCTCTTATCTAGATTGAATTGAATTGAATTGAATTTTATTTCCACACAACATATTACAATCATAATGAGAATACAATTAAAATATAAAGAAATATATTTCCCCACATGGACTACAGATCCGTGTGTGAGGAAAGAATTCCTATCTATTAATGTAAGAGATAATTTTAATATGTTACACAATGAGTTATCAATAAAATTTAGAAAATATACAAAATGTTTTTTTTAATTACAAATGAAAAAAAAGAAGAAAAATGAAGATAAGAAGAGAAAAAGTAAAAGTAAGAAGACACAAATTGGAAACAGCTAATTTTTGTTGCTTACATAATTTCGTCCTAGTTTCTATTAGATTTATGCCGTTTTTTTCTTTTTCTCTTGGATCTCGGGGGGGGGGGGCAATTGCCCCTTTGCCCCCCCCCTTGGATCCGCCACTGTCCTAAGAGTGTCAAACTGCAGTTTATTTGGAGAGAGCGCATTGAAATTTTCTGCTCTTGGAAACACGATTTCGTCTTTGGATGAAGGACAAGGATGGTGGACTTGGCTTCACCTACTGTAATGCTATGCTAGTGCATACGCCCTTTCTATTGGTCTCATGTGTTCGTTGGGTAGCTTGTTGTAGAGTTTCCTACCAGTATATTAACTAGGTTTTTGTTTGAATAAGCTACTATTGTGACTCACCAACTGATAATCTCCTTGGCTTCTTGCATTATAACCGGTTCTTCAGTGGCTCTAGTATTGAGTCTCAACGTTCATGCATTGAAGTTCTCTCTACTATACTTAAATATTGAATACTGTGGACCTGTACGGTTTAATACGTCTACATTTAATATTTTTATTAATAGTATATTTCCAGATTACGATTCTCTATATGCAGTACTATACATAAATAACTATATCTCCCTATAGACCGCAGGGAAGTAATAGCCGTGAGCCGTAGCAGGTGTCTGTTCAATCAGATAGAGATGAGTTGCGTTCTGCTCGGCCATCTTTGTAAGGGTGACCGATTAGATTGGCCAGCAATAAAGACATTGTTCTCTGCTGTAAAATCCCTTCCTGGTGGTTCGGAACCGACCTAAAACTGTAGGTCTAACGCATCAATCATCATCATCTAATTTAATACAGGTCTTAGACCTAGGTAGGCTTCATCTCTCCCCCCACAAAAAAAATTACCAAAATGTCTTGATATTATGAGAAATTCTTGAGAAAACATGATGATGATATCCAACGATATCCAACTTATTACCCACGCACAGGTTTCAGACCTAAGTGGGCTTCATCCTCCAACAAAAAAAAAAAATTGAAAATATTGAATAGTAAAACTATGTAATATGTTCACATAATGCTTATTATGCATATTTAAACATTATTTACGGAAAAGCGATCACCTAAAAAATAATATTGTATTCCTGAATATTGTATATTGTGAGCCTATACGGTCTAATATGATGTTTAGCCTATATTGCATACGTCTATTCATCAAATATTTAAAAAAGATTCACACAGAATAAAGAGATAAAAGTCTTGATTGTCCTTGTTGAACCTCTGTTGAAATATTCCATTCCACAGTTGGCTACCGTACCAATCCGAAGTAGAGCTTTTGAAAGCAGTAACCTCAATGGTGTACGGTAATTCGAAGATTGCCAAAAAGATTATAGAGTGCGAATTTACCGTACGTGACCCGCAATATTGAATATGAATTATTTGATTGGGAATTAGCACATGAACTGAGCCATGGATGACAGCACGTGTTCACGTGACAAAAATGAAATCGGTCAGGGTTACAAAGAGGACAAAAACCGTGATGTAACCTCTTGAAAGTTGTGCATGTCTTATTTATCTTATTATTTTTATTTATAGCATGTCTTGTTATTGGTTTATTTATCATGTCTTGGCCATGCTTGATCATGAATTGAATATCCTTGTGCCATTATTTGTCATAATAAACAGAAGAGTATATTTTTGACTCTTTCTCCATCTCCTCCTCCTCCACCACCTCCTCCTCCTCCTTCTCCTCCTCCTCCTCCTCCTCCTATCTCAATGAATACCACCATTCTCACTCTCTCTACTTGTTTGTTCACATTTTTCTCCCTCCCATGCGTTAATAAACTGAATTTCACCAATGTTTTTTCAACTCTTTCCCATGCAAATCACACTAGTTTTACTGTGGCCTACAATGGCCGTTTTCACACACACCGATACGGCGCCGGTACGACACCGGCAAGATGTCGTCCCGGTGTCGTGGGGGTTGCGATCCAATGCTGCCAAATGGAACAGCTTTCACATTCACCGACACGGCGCCGGCATGTCGTTGGCAGCATCGCTCCCGCCGGTGCCGGCGCCGACACTTGTGTTTCGTCCATAGTTTTGAACAGAATTTGGTCATTTTGTCAACAGTTTGAGGTTAGGTAGGTACTAGAAAAAACGTCTGATACAGTACGATGGCTGATAGGTGTGATGCTGTCACCCTAATTGAATTAGTTGAATCCGAGCCCTGTTTATGGGACAAAACTATAGAAGAAAATAACAAAATCTTCAGAGACAGAAGCCAATCTTATCCGGGTGTCTTGTTTTTTGATTTCATCACTTAAATTCACTAATACAAAAAAAGGTTTCAAAAGTTTCCTTACAGTAGGCCTACTCATATGAAATTTTTTTTGGGGTTTGTCACTAGCTTATCAAATAAGGTGTAATACAAGCCATCCAAATAGCGAACTTTCATTATTGGGTCAATCCAAAGTTGTCTATTACGACTGCGCCTTTTACGTCGTAGATATAATAAATATAACAAATACAACCTCCTGTTGTAATCAGCCATCGTACCGTTTTGAACTGTGCCACCCGCTGCAAAATAAGGTTAGTTCTTCACCGACAGCCAGATGCCACGTCGGTAAGTGTGAAATGCTTCAACGATGTCGTGACGATGCCGTGACGATATGGCCGCCGGTGCCGGTGTCGTGCCGGCGCCGTGTCGGTATGTGTGAAAACGCCCTATGACACGCAGAAAAGGATTTAATCAAAAGTTCACCATTTTTTAAATTATTAATTGTTATGATTAAAAAAAATATTAAAATCCTATATTAAAATTTAAAGTCAATATTAAATATATCAATATGATGACAATATTAAATCCAATCAGCTGCATATGATGTTTATTGTTGAATTTTCTTGGAAAATTCTGCAAGATTTTAATTAATTGTCCAGAGCCAAATAAATTAGCAAAGCTCCAACTATTCATTGGAGATAATTATATCGAACTCTGTGCCGGTACTAGTTTATTCCATTACTCGAACTAGATTTCATTAGACCTTGACACATCTAAGCAGCTAGTTTATAAAACTAATAAAAACTCATAATTCCTGCCTATAAAACCAATAAATCAACAGGTAGCTAATCCAACAACAGTTACTAGTAAAACGGTACTAATAAATCGGTAGACTTCAACATGAAATTATAATATAATTAATGTATGACAACGTGAAACACATCAAATTAGCAGAACAAGTTCAGATAGTTCGATAAATATAGATGTACATACATGTAATTATATATATAAATCCCGCTATACTAACGGCCTCTTTTCATAATCGAAACTTACGGCATCCCCATTAAACCATGAAGTATATTAATTTTTTATGAGAGTATAACTATATTATAGTGTATTTGCACCCTCACTTTTGGTCTTGGTTTTCTGATTAGGTAAATTTAAAAAACCGGATTTTTCTTCAGCCATAATGCTATACTTTTGGCCTCTTTTCATTTGACTATACTTGTGAGCTTCATACACATTATATGGTTAACCGATATACTTGCAGCCTCCAGATATACTTATTAATACATTTTGTCATATCTTCGGCCTCCGGCAGTGTTGCCAAATTTACCTTCAGTCTAGAGTCTAGAGGATCACAGTTTGCCACAGCCTAGCCTTTCAAAGCTCAGCTCTGAATATTCTTCAGTGAGCGTCTTCTTCATTCTCACTCCTTCTTTTTCTTCTTTTCCACTTCTTATATTCCTCCACCGCCTCCTCTTCTTCCTACTCTTCCTGCTCCTCCTCGTCCTCCTCCACCTCCTCCTCCTCCTCCTCATCACCCCTTTTATTCTCCTAGTCAATTTTTAAGTGTTTCATGATTCTTTTCATGAGAAAGATTTTATCGATTCTATGATTTGTGAGAGAGTAATAGCTAACTTGAAGGGAAAGTCGAAAATGCATTGCAGCCCCCAAAATTTCTTGAAGGGTTGTGCCATATATCAGATGATTAGAATACATATGATTTTGCATTAGTTATAATTTATGTTGTTGATAACAAGTCATTCTGTAATAAGTTTCAATACAAGATGGTTGATGAATTATACAGAAGTATTTCATTACCTATTTAAGACATAACAATTGGCGACGAGGATTAAAATGGACGAAAAAGAAATGGAAAACTAAAGAAGAGTAGAGCTGTGCTTAAAGGCCAAATCACACGAACAAAGAAATGGTTCGATGAAGATCTAACAGTAGCAGCAATCAAGGTGAAGGTAAATACACTTGAATTGTATTGGAATAACTACAACAAGGTCCAAGAAGAAATAGACTCGCACACAAAAGAAGAGGAGCTAGAAACTGAAATGGAGTACAGATGGCAAATAGATAGTGAATACATGGAGACACGAACAAAATTGGAGGAACTAATAACACAACAGATTAACAAAAATAATACAGGAAGACCAGCAGCAGAAGTAAGAGAGTTGAAAAGCACAGAAACATCGACAACTAACGTAAGTTTTACACCTTATTCCGAAAATGAAGCATTCAGAAATTTTTTATTAAGATTCGAGAATTTTGTAGAATTAAGAAAAATTAGCAATTTGAAAATCAAAGTTCAGCTGTTTATTAGCACACTTACTCCAGACTTACATCAAAAGTTATGTGGTTTAATTGCTCCTGAACGACCAGGTGACAAGTCATATGAAGAAATCTCGGATATATTGGAAAACAGTTTGAATCCAGCTCCAAGTACGGTTGCTAGTCAACACAAATTTATAAGTAAAACGCAAGATATGGATGAAAATATTGCAGCTTACGCACAAGAGTTAAAACGTCTAACAATAAATTGTAACTTCAAGTGCTACAACTGTGAGCACTCAGTAAACGAAATGCTCTTGAAGATGCAATTTATTAGAGGCTTGAGGGACAATGAGGTTAGATTGAGATTGCTGCAAGAGAAGGATAAGAATCAGTCGTTCAAGGAAATTGTAGAGACGGCTGTATTAATGGAACAATCAAGATTGGAAAGTTGTACAATAAAACCCAAACATGCCAACTTTACCGAAAATTCACGAAATGACATTAATTACGTAAATGAACAATCCAAGGTAACCAAAGTTAATGATCAATATAAAAATATAAGAAAAGAGCCATTTACCTTCAAAGATCTAAAAGGTAAATGTTACAGATGCGGGAGTAACCGACACATAGCAAAAACTTGTAAATTTATTAATGAATTTTGCAAGAAATGTAACAAGGTAGGACACGTTGCTGCTGTATGCTTATCATACAGCAAAACAAACCCTTCAGGAAAATCTGACTATTCAAGATCAAATATGATTGAAACGGAAGTTAATGACGATAACAATCATGAAATTTATAAAGCAGGAACATCACCGGCCATTACTGATAAATTTATGGTTACAGTTGAAATTGAAGGGAAGAGTTTGAACATGGAACTTGATACAGGTGCAGCATTGAGTTCTTTGTCATACACCGATTTCCAAAAACTTAATATAAATAAACGCCTGTTCAAGACAGCTGTTGAAATGAGAACTTACACGGGGGAAATTATTAAACCAGCAGGAATCTGTTTTGTTGAATGCAAATATAAGAATTTCAGTTTTCATGGTAAGCTGTATACGTTCTGAAACAAAACGTAGAACCGGTTTTTGGTCGTGAATGGCTCCGAGAAGTTAAAATAGATTGGGCTGATATCAAATATGCTGAAAGTAATAATAACACATCAATTGAACTTGAAAAACTTCTCACAGAATCTCCATACTTTCTGATGTTTGGGAGAAATGTGAGAACAGAGATAGATCTGTTAACCGAACAAGGTTTTCAAGCACAGGAAGGAAATAAAGCACCAAAAAGAGTTTTCCAAAAAGGTCAAAGGGTGTTGATAAAAAATTACTCCAGCAGTTCAGGAAAAAAAATGGGTGTCAGGAATAATTGATAAAAATATTGGAAAAGTTATATACCTTGTAAGGACAGAAGATGAAGTATTCAAAAGAAATTGCGACCAGATAAGACAACTCAATTAGAGGGGGAGGATTGCCATATATCAGATGATTAGAATACATATGATTTTGCATTAGTTATAATTTATGTTGTTGATAACAAGTCATTCTGTAATAAGTTTCAATACAAGATGGTTGATGAATTATACAGAAGTATTTCATTACCTATTTAAGACATAACAGGTTGTTTCAATGAAACAGCAATTTTTACAGATTTCATATTTCCAACTTTTCTAAAAAAATTAATGTAACTGAAAGAATTCTTTTTTATGGAAAGCAACCATTACTCTATTACAAAAGATCACACCCTCTATCACTATTATGAGGGGTGAAAATATCAACCTTTGAATTGGTGGTCTGATTTGAAAGAGATTGGATTCATTTGACGCAAGGTGCTCAAATATTTTATTTCATTTAAGATAATCTCTTTTTTTCTTCTGTGATAAATCTTATAGAATGTTAAGAATTATTTGAAGGGGTTGAAAAATCAACTTCTGAACTACTTATCCTATTGAGTTGGGACAAACTCTATTTCATTCAATACCTGAAAATTGAGATATTTTGATGACAAAAAATTCAATTTTAGCAAAGGGGCGTTTTTTAGTATCAAAGACGAAAAAATTATATTTTTCCAATTTTCTCATCCAATTTTGATGAAACATGTGTTATTTGATGCAGAATATCCATATAGGATATTATGACCAGAAAATGTACATTTTTGATTTAGGGGTTGATGGGTAGGTTTAAATGATTTCTGTGAATGAAAGGGGGAAAATGGCGTTTGTGTTTTTCCACCTCTCTGGCGAGAGGGGTGGAAATATCAACTTTGAATGGGTGATCTAATTTAAATAAAACTGGATTAATTTGACTGAGAGTGCTGATCTATGTAATTTCATTATAGATAATTTTTATATGTGATACATATAGGATATTGAGAATTATTTAAAGAGGTTGAAATGACAAATTCTGAGCGACTGATAATATTGAGTTGGGACAGATTCTATTCCATTCCATACCAGCCAATTAAGATATTTTGTTGAGAAAAAGTTCAATTTTTGCAAAGGGGTGGTTTTGGGTACCAAAGGCGAAAAAAATGATCGACTTGAAACAATTGTCCAATTTTGATAAGACATGTGTTATTTTATGCAGAATATCGATATCGGACATTATAAACAATAAAATGTTACATTTTTGGCATAGGGGTTGTAGGGTTGGAGAAATGGTTTCTTTAAACGAAAGGGGAAAAATTGGGTTTGATGTCAAAATCATGTTATTTCTTGAGTTGCAGGATAATTATATTTTATAAGGGTGTTTAACATTAATTGTGTTTTTCCACCTCTCTGGCCTGAGGGGTGGAATTATAAACTTTGAATGGGTGGTCTGATTTAAATAAGACTGGATTAATTCGACTGAGAGTGCTAATCTATGTAATTTCATTATAGATAATTTTTATATGTTATACATATAGGATATTGGGAATTATTTGAAGGGGTTGAAATGACTAATTCTGAATGACTGATCCTATTGAGTTGGGACAGATTCTATTCCATTCAATACCTGCCAATTAAGATATTTTCCCTACAACTGCTTGTAAAGTAGATTTTTACATACTGAAAACTGATTATAAAATATCTGTTTACTGCTCAGCAAGCGGTAAAGTCAGCTGGCGAGCGTAAAGTGTACTTTACTGCTCGCCAGCTGTTTTTGATGTCTTTGGTGGATCACGAAATCCGTTAAATTCTCAAAACCTCATTCTCATTAAAATGGCACACACTAACCAAATCCGCGCACGCTAAAATCTGTGATGTTACAAACTACAAGATTTATTGGAATCCAGAGCTGCAGTTGTGGGAAAAATGTTGTACGTAATTCGCGCATAAAGCTCCTTTATCGCTATTGTGAAATTACTGTGCTCTGCTACGCATCGTGCAGTAACTGTTTGCTCTCAAGCAATAAAGTTGCTCTTGATACATAAATAACAATTGTTGACAAAAAGTTCAATTTTTGCAAAGGGGTGGTTTTGGGTATCAAAGACGAAAAATTTATTGACTCAAAACAATTGTCCAATTTTGATAAGACATGTGTTATTTGATGCAGAATATCGATATTGGACATGATAAACAATAAAATGATAAATTTTTGTCATAGGGGTTGTGGGGTTGGAGAAATGGTTTCTTTAAACGAAAGGGGAAAAATTGGGTTTGATGTCAAAATCATGTTATTTCCTTGAGCTATAAAATAATTATATTTTAGAAGGGTGTTTTATATTATTTGTGTTTTTCCACCTCTCTGGCATAAGGGGTGGAAATATCAATTTTGAATGGGTGGTCTGAACGATTAATTCTGGATTCATTCGACTTGAGAGTGCTCAACTATTTAATTTCATTATAGATAATCTTTTTTTTTATTCAGTACATTATAGGGTATTGGGAATTATTTAAAGGGGTTGAAAAGGCAAATTCTGAACAAATGATCCTATCGGGTTGGGACAAATTCTATTACATTCAGTACCTGCCAATGAAGATATTTTGTTGACAAAAAGTTCAATTTTTGCAAAGGGGTGGTTTCAGGTATCATATACAAAAAAATTATTGACTCAAAACCATTGTTCAATTCTTATAAAATATGTTTTTATATGGTACAGAATTTAATACATTTAGATATGAACCAGGAAATTATACATTTTTGATATGAGGGCGGGGGACTGATTTTTGTAAAGGAAAGATGGGGTTTAAAGTCTGCCATTTTTTTAATTGTAGAACAAATAATAGTTTCTTATATACTGTTCTAAATTTTTTGTATTTTTCAACCTTTTTGGCAAGAGAGGTGGTAATATCAACTTTTTAATAGGTAGTCCGATTGGAATGGGAATAGAAATGTTGAAAATAAAATAGAGGAAATCACAATCAACTTGTGACGAATGAATTAAATCCCATTCAAATAAATTGGACCACTATTAAGATCAAAGTAAATAAAAGTTGATTTTTACACACACCCCAATCAACAGACCATTGAGATAAAGAATGTGGTTTTCCAAAATTGATCAATCAACATTGGTCATTGGAAAGAGTAAGTTATTGTACCAAAAAAACTATTTTTGAAAAGGTCTTTCAGAATACCCGAATTCCCTCTCCTATGAGTGCCCTCTACTACCACCATTAATCTCTCTCATAACGGCATGGTCGTCTTCAAATACTTTTTCACTTTACTTACTCTCACCAGTAAGTAACGCAAGTAAGGCGGAGTCCACAAGTATAGGAATCATGATCATGTACAGAGACTCCCCGTGTATATAGTATTTGAGCTCTGGAGAGGGAAATAATCATAGGAAAAATCTACAAAAATTCGTGAACATTTATGTCTATACCATTGACCTTCCCATGAAAATTCAGATTGATTGGTGCAAAACAAGAGTGATTGTAAGCATTTTTCATATTCTCTTTCAGTTCACTGCGAAAATCAATCTATACCTTAATTTTTTTAGGATTTTGGTTCAAATCTATCAAATTAATTTTAAACATGGTAATTTGATTATGTTTCATTGTTTTATTGTGTATAACCATGTTTAATAGCCATCTTTTCATACTTATTGTGATTTGAAAGCTGTAATATCGTTGTATCTTGCTGTAATCAACTTTATATTTATACTTCATGTATATAATATACACTTACTCTGTATATCACATAGAAGAACTAGTGAATGAAGGTACCAATTTCAATTATTATTGACGTATTTCAAGCTAGGTATTAATCTTAATCCTTGAAAATCACAATTCATTTATAAGACAATGTTTTAATGCAAAGTACAAGATGGCAGTTAAAAGAAATTAAGGGATTAACAAGTTCAAATGACATGCATGCTACAAGCTAGCATAAAGACTATGAAATGGGTTACACAGAATAATAATTTACTTTTTGAACAGAAGCTGTGCATAATAATAATAATAATAATAATAATAATAATAGTAATTTCCTATCTCATAATTGAATGTTTTTGAATTTTCGCGGCACAGATCGCGTTACCAATGGCTGCCCCCATTGAAATAATTGACATCACGTTAAATTCTCGTTTCAACCTCATAGTCCATAGGGCATTCAAAGGACTATTAAAACTTACTAAAGCTAGAGAGAAAATTAATTTATTAATAATTTGAATATTATCATTCACCTCCCAAGCTTTTTGAAGGGGGGAGGAGAGTTGAAAAGTCAAATTTTGAACTGCTGATCCAATTGCAATGGGACAAGTTCTATTCAATCCAGAACACGAAAATTTAGAAGTACTGACTTGAAAGCTACTACATTTTGCAAAAGGGGGTTTGGAGTACCGAAAACGAGAATATTTTTTACACAAAAACGATTTTTATGAGACTGGGGTCATAGGATACAGAGTATTGAGATCCGAAAATATGAACTAGAAAATGATGAATCTCTATCATAAGGTGGCCTAAAACTTTTTTTTAGAGAATAGATTTATAGATTATGGCTTCAAAAATATTCTTGTACGATAGAGCAATTGAATTTCAAAAGAAAATTTTATACTTGAATATTATCACTCGCCTAGAGAGAAAATTAATTTATTGATTTCGAATCCCTCAAGTGCTATTAATTCATAGTCTACTGAAAACTTCCACAATGGCGAATATTGACAACATCATTGAATAGCTTTGTAAATCGATGAATGCTATACTTTATGAGAATATCAGTAACCACCGGGAATCGAATCACAGACCTCCTAATTTCCGGTCGGGCGCCTTAACCACTTTACTATAGTGACCTTTCTGCACAGCAGCATTCATTTTAAACTTGGCCATATCGGCTCGTATCTCACAAGCTACTTTGGAGTAACAAAAAAAAATTATTAATAATTATTTATATTAAAATTAATTATTATTGATGGAGATGCTTGCTTAGATTCCAACTCCAACTATTTGATAAACAGTGCAGATTCCAACTGGACGAGCAACGAGAGAGATAGACTAACACTTTCGCTATTACTAGATTGTGTTTACGATCGTGTATACTCAACTGAAAGTCATCTAAGCAATTAGTTTCTGTCTAGCTTTAGCAAGTCGAAACAAGCCTAAATAATGATGAAAAATAGAAAGAAAATTCCGTTTTGAGTATAGAGGGTTGAAAATAATTATTAGTATTCCTGAATTTCTGTTTCTTTTTATGATATTTCAAGGTTGGAAGTGAGTGAGAGTTGACTTGAGAAAAATACACGAAATGCATTACAGGCCCTAGAATTGATGAGGTAATGGTTTACATCTGAGCAGGCTATCAATTTTCTAAAATTTTCATATATAAGCTTTTTTTAATTCCTGTTTCAAGTCAAATAAAATTGTCTTTTAGTTGTGTGATTTCAATACCAGTTTTCAAGTTTTTTTGTGTAATTGCATCACGTTTCATGAGCTTCACAAATACTGTATCCTATTTAAAATTATTATAAATAAATTAAATCTACGTAATAGTGTTCGTTTACTTTACAGTCTACAATAAACACCTATGAACAGCAACTCAATAATAGCAGTATTATTTGATACTTATAGAATTTAAGACGCGACCGGAGGAGCTTTTATTGAAATAAACTCATTTGAAGAACATTTTTTATGTTTCTTTGCCAGTGTTTACTGTATTGTGAGATTTGTAGATATCGCGTAAGAAAAACCCCTCATTCACTTTTTTGGCTGATTGAAAGGTTTATGGTTCGTGACCTATAGTGTGTGTTTAACCATGGCTGTTATTATTGGAAAAGCGATTGGATAAGGCTTGCTTCATACTAATATATGGTTCCATTTGGTTCGTTTTTGGCTGCACCTATCGAAGCAAGAGTGAGTGGCGGAAGCATAAATTTAGAAAATGAAGCCAATTATAAATTGTACATGCACCCACTGCACATACTCCATTCACTCACTCATACCTCAATGACTGGAACAAAAAACGTAATGTATATGGGTGAAAGAAGTCCAATATGTAACAGATCTTTGCACGGTCAATAATATTATAAAATTATCTAGATTCTAGATAGTAGATCCTAATCTATGATTTTAGACTGGAAGCATCCTCTTGATTACTCTACGAGAGCACTCTATTGCATTGATGGATCAAGGTAAGGCTAATTGGGTCTCAAGAATCCCCCTCCCCTTGAGATATGCCGACAATTCTTCATGTCTGAACTAGAGGGTCCAACAATATAAATGACAGAATCGTTAGACGACAGAATCTCGACGTTTTTCATTGAGGACTGGCAACATAGCAAGTCCTTGCATATGTGTGAGTGAACGTGCTTGCGCATTCGCATGAGGAAGTTGACTCTGTAAAACTAAAGAGAATCCAAGAAAACTTTGGGGCAACGTAGCTACCCAACGATTTAATTTGGATTTACAATAATCTCTCTATTACTAGAAGGGATATCATCAGGGATTTCAATGACATATTTTGTATTTCAATCGGGAATATAGTTTTTCTGTAATTAAGGTTTCAAAAAAGTGATTTTTAAAAAAAATGAAAATTTTGAAAAATGAAATACCTCATTACAAAAACAATACTTTGTTACATTGATCCTGGAAATTACACTTTTCTATTCACAACCGTTCATGATACTGGTTGCCCCCAAAAATTAACTTTAAGTGCTCATATCTCAGAAAAATCTCAGAAAATAATTGATGAATTTTTTTTTTATTTATTGCAATAGACTACATTTCAGCAGCCTAATAATCTCCAGTCAAAGAGACTTTGAAAAAAAATATGACCAAAACCCTATTGCACAGCCTTAAGCAGAATGTGGCATCTATAGAAAGCAAATTACAAGAGAATATTACTTCACTACATGAAGAAGTCAACAGGGTGAAGGAAGACTTGAAAGCCATTGATGATCGACTACAGGAAGATTTCATAACCATGGAAGATCGACTGGAGGAATATTTGAAAACCATGGAAAATCGACTTAAGCAGCTGGAGTGTGGTGCAGGAACTTTAAGTAGTAACCAAGAATTAAGTAATTCTTCAAGTTTTCCTGAAATAGATCTCCAGAAACAGTCAGTAGTTATACCTCAGCACACTGGACTGCCTACCTATGATGAAAAAACACCTTTAGAGGACTACCAAACACTGTTTAAATCAGCAGCTGAGTTCCAGGGGTGGTCACCAGCAACAAAGGCCTATGTTCTGAGGATGAATCTCCAAGGTGAAGCATTGGCAATTGTTCACTCAATACCATCAGCTGAGAAGTGGAGTTTCAGTGAGCTGTGGAGACGACTGGAGATGTGATTTGGCAACAAACACCTGGAATAGTAGTACCAATCTCAGCTCAATAATAGGGTGCAGAGGCGCAATGAATCCCTACAAGAATTTGAGGCTGACATCGCTCGACTTGTTAGGACTGCATATCCATCTGCTGATGACAACACATATGAAAGTCTTGTAGTAGAAAAACTTTTGAATGGATTGAGAATACCAGAGATACAACAGTCCATCAAACTGGCCAGACCCAAGACATTAAATGATGCTTTGACCCAGGCATTGAAGTTTGAAGCAGTTTGGCAGTCAGTACCATGCCATTCTAAGGTATGGGTTATGGAGGCTGAAGTCATGGATGCAAGAACAATCCAGGAGATAGTTGAACAGGTTCTGGAAAAGTTGAGATCCAAGAAGAAGGAGGTTCGATGCTGGGAATGTGGAAAAATTGGACATGTTAGAAGCAAGTGTACTACCAAACCAGGTGAAAAGAAGGAGCAGGTAAACTAAAGAAGGTTGATAGGGAGGGGCAGCTGTCAACCCACAAGCAGAAGGCCCCATTAAGAAAAGCAGAGATGGCATCTCTTGCTGGCAGCAGAAGTAGTTTGTTTATAGATGGCATTGTGGATGGACAAGCAAGACAACTACTTATTGACACAGGAGCTACCATGACCATCCTGAATAGGAGCGCAGCCTTTGATAAGAAGAAAATTAAGTCAACAAGGTGGACACTCCATACAGCTACAGGGGATTTGGCTACAGTTTTTGGGGAGACAGCTGCTACCCTCCTTATTGGTGGCAGTAACTTCAAGCATCAAGTGTTAGTTGCAGATATACAAGAATATGATACTTGGGATGGATTTCTTCAACAAGTTTGGTCTCAAGTTGGACTTGAACAAGAAAACTGTTGTAATTGGAGAAGAAGAGGTCATACTTCACCCAGGGAAGCCAAGCAGTAGCAGAGCATTGTTACTCACCGACATCACCCTACCAGCAAGGAGCCAGGTTGTGGCCTATGGGAGAGTACAGGATGACGTGGAGGAAGGGCAGAGTGCACTATTGGAACCAGCAGGACAAGAGGACAACTTGCATCAAGGAGTCTTAGTGGCAAGAACTTTATTTTGGACCAGCAACAAGTTCCCAGTATGCATCATGAATGTAAATGACTACAAGATCACTCCAAAAGGAGGAAGCATGCTTGGACACTGTTCAACAGCTTCATCAGTGGTGAGACAGATCCAGAAGTCTCAGCAACTGAATCAAGGACTTCCAAAGGAACTTCAGGAATCCACTTCTACCACCTGCAAAAACCTTACAGCTGAACAGGCCACCAAAGTGAAAGACTTCATCACCAGATACCAGGATGTCTTCGAAATTGGGGCAGGTCCAAAAGGAAGAACAAATATTGTACAGCATGCAATAGAAACTGGTGATGCTAGGCCCATATTTCAAAATCCACAGAGATTGCCATTAGCAAAGAGGGAGGAAGCCAGGAAAGTCATCAAGGAAATGGAAAAAGATGACATCATAGAACCTTCAAACAGTCCTTGGATTTCTCCAGTGGTGCTGGTGAAGAAGAGAGATGGATCTCCAGAATCTCATTGAGATTCTCCATAGACTATCGATTGCTGAATAATGTCACCAAGAAGGACAGTTATTCTCTGCCAAGGATTGATGACACATTAGACAGCCTTGAGGGATGTAAACTATTCTCAACACTAGGCCTCAAGAGTGGGTATTGGCCAGTAGGCTTGAAGCCAGAGGATAAAGGAAAGACTGCTTTATCAATAGGTGAAGGTCTTTGGCAGTTCAAGGTAATGCCATTTGGGCTGTGTAATGCTCCAGCTACATTCAAAAGGCTAATGGAGAGTGTGTTGAGAGGATTGTCTTGGGAGACCTGTTTAGTTTAATTGAATGACATAATTGTTCTGGGAAAGTCCTTCAGTCATCATCTAGACAATTTGGAGCAAGTATTCCAGAGACTGAGGCAGGCAAATCTGAGACTGAATCCAAAGAAGGGCAACCTGTTTAGAAAACAAGTCAACTATCTGGGACATGTGTCTGATGCTGGAGTTGCCCCAGATCCAGAGAAAATAGAGGCTGTAACCAAGTGGCCAGTTCCACATGACAAGCATGAGGTGAGAAGCTTTCTTGGTCTGTGCACTTATTATAGGCGGTTTGTGAAGGGTTTCTCCAACATTGATAAACCTCTGACAGTGACGTAGTCAGGGGGGGGGTCCTGGGGGTCCGGACCCCCCCTTCCGGTCCTAAATTTTATATAATTTTCCATTAAATTAAACATAAAATAAGACAAAGCACCGATGTTGGTGTTAATTTTCAATGCCAGGAGAGCTAAAAAAGACTGTTCTAGGGCCTCTATTTTTCAAAAAATTTCCGGGGAAGTACCCCAGGACCCCCTCCCTGGTCAATTGACCCCCCCCCCCATTTCAAAATCTTGGCTACGTCACTGCCTCTGACCAAGTTGACTGAGGACAAGAGCAGCTTTGTTTGGGATGAGAACTGTCAACATGCATGTAATGAGCTGAGGAAAGCACTGGTTGATGACCCCATCCTTGGTTATCCTAAGGCAGAAGGAAAATTCATCCTGGATACAGATGCTAGTAATGTGGCCATCGGAGGAGTACTTTCTCAGGAGCAGGAAGGTGTGGTAAAGGTCATTGGATATTTCAGCAAAGTCCTGTCAAAACCTGAGCGCAACTACTGTGTCACCTACTACTGAGCTTCTATCAGTGGTTGAGGCTGTTGGACACTTCCACAAATATCTTTATGGAAGACATTTTCTCCTGAGGACAGACCATGCATCACTGAAGTGGCTACTCCGGTTCAAAACTCCTGAAGGACAAGTGGCATGCTGGATTGAATGACTCCAGGAGTATGATTTTGAATCAGTTCATCGAGCAGGGATCAGTCATGGAAATGCAGATGCTTTTTTAAGGAGACCCTGTGAAGAAGATTGTAAGCACTGCTCCCACCATGACCACAAGGTAGGCATCTTGACAAGAACTACAGTGATTGCTGATCTTTGGGAAAGCAACAAGCTGCAGGAAGACCAGAGAAGAGATCCTGACTTGAAGCACCTCTGGGATTGGAAACATTCAGGACATGGAAGACCAACTTGGCAGGAAATAGCACCTCTATCTCAGAGTGTCAAAACCTATTGGGCACAGTGGGACTTCATTATTGAAAATGATGGTGTACTCAAGAGGGTGATTGAAAATGCAGCAGGGGACCAGAAGAGGCAACAAGTGATTGTCCCAAACAACCGCATACTGAAGTACTGAGGAGTTTACATGATGACAGTTCTGGTGGTCATCTTGGACTTCACAAAACATTAGAAAAAGTCAGAGAAAGGTTCTACTGGCCTAACCTGAAGGAGGACATCAGAGATTGGTGTAGGAAATGTACAACTTGTGCAGTGGCCAATGGTCCACAAAGGAAGAAAAGGGCACCAATGAATACCTATAATGTTGGGGCACCATTTGAGCATGTGGCTATTGATATTGCTGGACCATTTCCCACAACCAATGATGGAAACAAATACATCCTAGTAGCTATGGATTATTTCAGTAAATGGGTTGAAGCATATGCCTTACTTAACCAGGAAGCAATCACAGTGGCTGATGTGTTGATGAAGCAGTTCTTCAGTCGTTTTGGTGTTTCATTAGAGCTGCACTCAGATTAAGGAAGAAACTTTGAGTCATAAGTGTTCAGCAGAGTGTGTGAGTTGATGGGCATCAGGAAGAAACAGACCACTCCATTGCACCCACAGTCAGATGGCATGATAGAGAGAATGAACAGGACCATGCAGCGATATCTGAGGAAAGTGGTTTCAGACAATCAGCATGATTGGGATCAACATCTCCATTTCTTTTTTATGGCATATCGTAGCTCCATTAATGAATCCACAAGGGAAACACCTGCTCACATCATCTTTGGTAGAGATCTACGGCTACCTTGTGATCTTCAGTTTGGAAGCAAGCCTGGTGAGACATTTGAGGAGGAAGACTACATCACCCAACTAAGGAAACACATGAATGAGACTCATGAGAAAGTCTGCACCAATCTTGATGAAGCAAGCATTAAGATGAAGGAGCGGTATGACATCAAAGCTGACCAAGGTGGATACCAAGCAGGAGACCTAGTTTGGTTATACAACCCAAGGAGGATCCATGGCTACTCTCCAAAACTTCAAAATCAGTGGGAAGGGCCTTTTGAGGTTGTGACTAGGATCAATGCTGTGGTATACTGGATAAGAAAACCTCCAAGAGGGAAGCCAAGAATAGTACATTTCAATTGTTTGACTCCATACAATGGTAGCAATGGTGCTGAGGAAGAACAAGCAGCTCAGGTTCAGCATTCTATATCCCCAGAGAAGTCTACTGATGATTGCAGTTCAACAACAGTTGGGAAAATGATCCAGACAAGTGAAACGGATCTGTTCACCCTGCCCAAGGAGTATGCACTGACGCATTGTGTCACCAGCAACTTAGCAGAATCTCGAGGCATGGCTACAGTCTTTGGGAAGAATTTTGGTGCTCTTGGAGACCTGGAACAACAAGTACCCAAGAAAGGAAATGTTCTTCATCTGCAGTGGCATGGTCAACATCTCTTCTACCTGGTGACTAAGGGACAGCCTGAGATGAAGGCATCATATGACACATTGTGGACTTGCTTGGTTCAGCTGAGGGACAGAATGCAACAACTAGGAGTAAGGAAACTTGGCATACCACGGCTTGGAAGCGGATATGATGGCCTGGATTGGACAATTGTGAAGCCAATGCTGGAGGAGGTGTTCAAATCCACTGGTGTCCAGATTACCATCTGCATCTACAACCCTTGGAAGACCAATGAGGAACCAGCCAGAAACCAGACCCAATCTAAACTAACATAAGTGCTTCTGTTCTGGGACAGAACAATCTCTTAAGGTGAGGGTAGTGTAGCGAATATGGAATTGGAGAGAATAGAGAGAAAGAAGGCACAGTGGTTCTTGGCATTATCTGCTATGTAAATGTTTACTTCTAAGCAATTAATTACTCTGCTTTTGACAGTTTTATGGTGTTTATTTGGACCTTTGTAGAATGTTCTAGTTGTTTGATTAGAAATTAATGGAGTCTTATCGAATATTGTGGAAGGTGTGAAGGTCTTTCATTGTTTATTTTAGAAATCAGTAGAAGTTGACAGAAAACTTGAGAGATATCTCAATTATGAAAATTTTTATAAATAGATGTAGACTTTTGTAAATAAGTTCAGTCTTGTTTGAAATTCGTAGTGATAAACAAGTTGTGACAGTTATATAATTATATTGTGCCTATATAGTGATAATTCTTTCTCTGTGCCTATAGTGACAATTCTTTTTCTTATTTAATTCATACCAGTGAGCTACTAAATAGTTTTATTGTATTACGGACTAGTGCTACGTAAGTTAATTGTTCTTTTTTGATGTTTCTTTTTGAATATTATTGGACAGTTTATTGTACAGTTATTAATTAATATTAGATCAGCCTTTTAACTTTTGTGATCCTTTATTAGTTGAACTGAGTGTTGTAATTATTTGTGTAAATGAAGTGCAAGTGATAAATTTAAGCGTTGCCAGCGTTATTTTATACATAGAACCCATAACAATTGGTGTCAGAAGTGGGATTTTTTGTGTTTTATTAAAAATGGCTGGCAAAATTACATTGTGCGATTTGAAAGTGGCCGATCTCAAACATGATTAGAGGTTTATTGTACTGTTATTAATTAATATTAGATCGGCCTTTTAACTTTAGTGATTGATTTTTGTACAGTTTATTGAAATCTCTTTATGAGTTGAACAATATCGATTTATCTGTAAGATATTACTGATCAGTGAGTGTTGTAATTATTTGTGTAAATAAAGTGCGAGTGATGAATTTAAGTGTTGCCAGTGTTATTTCAGACATAGAACCCGTAACAATAGTTGTACATGTACATGATATATATAGACATATGTTTAATACGTATTGATGTAGCAAACTATAATTGCACTTTGAATCTAATTTCCGTGCCGCTCTGATTTTATGGTTACTCCGATAAACCAATTTCCGAATTAATTTCTGTTATTATCGAACCATTATTGTTGCTCAAATTTTGTACGCTAATTTGTGTAGTCGTGAAGTCAAATTAATAAACAGAATTTATTAATTTCGAATTCCTTTAAGTGCTATTAGTTTATACTGAAGACTTCCGCAATGGCGGATATTGACAACAGTATTGAATAGCTGATGGAAATCAATGAATGCTACTGTACAAATATATCAGCCACCACCGGGAATCGAACCACGGACCTCCCAATTGCCGGTCGGGCGCCTTAACCACTAGACTATGGAGACCTTTCTGCACAGCAGCAATACTGTTCAATACTGTTCAATACTGTTGTGTATATCATATACGCTTCTAGTCTAGACATTTCCGAAATGATAAATAAAATTATACCCATTTTAATTATTTTTTGACAATTGAGGTGTGGTATCAACCTAATGGCTGATATATAAGCGTATTTTCTTTTGTGGCAGAGTGAATCTCAGATTTAAAGCAACATGATCTAACCATAAGATGTACATTTTTATCTGATAACGATAGTTAATATTAAAAAGGAATTTCTACCATTGAAGAAAATTTTTTAATTCATTAAATCAATCGCACAATCATCGATAACAATAAATTTTAATATAACCAACGCAAGGACTCCTTATTGACTTTTCAATTCATGAAAGGGTGTGGCTTCCCAACCACAATTGGAAGGTCAAAACAAAGCATTCGACCAATAGTCTACACAATTCGGTGACCTTCAGGTGAGCTCTTTGAATTTCACCAAGTGAGATACTCGCTCATCAACTCCCATTTTTATCCATAGAAAACTACAATTTCCACTTTCTTTGAAGTGGCGAAGGTGATATTGTGGAAGATATCCTTAATGAATAATAAAAACTTTTTATGTGAATTCAACGACTTGCAGTCAAATATTTTTTTCAAAGTTTCAAAAGCGCTCGACCTACAGAGTAAGTAAATTCTACTTATTCTTAATGAATATTTGACTGCAAGTCGTTGAATTCACATAAAAAGTTTATATTAAAAACGCAGTTCGTCATGGAACAAGAAATCCAGGAATAATAAGAATCGAAGTTGTCACAATCACATTTATTGAAAACAGTAAGATACTAGTTTCGGTTGCTACAACATTATCAATCTCAAACAAACTCTTGAGATTTATAATAGCGTAACAACCTAACAACCGAAACTAGTATCTCACGGTTTTCAATAAATGTGGTTGTGACAACTTCAAGTCTTATTATTCATTACAATTCCACTCTTGGGATTTTTCCTACAGACCACAATTCGGCTAGCTCCTCTCGCTCAAGCCGAAAAATTCGTTTTCAATGTATAATAATAATAATATAATATAATACATAGAAAGACAAAATGTAACTGATTTAAACAAGTACAACTAACTTAGCTTTAATGAGATTTTTCCTGAAAATATAATCAAGAATAATGCACATCTGAGATAGTTGCTGAAGGATGAAAATAGAAGACTTAAGGCTGTGCAATAGGGTTTTGGTCATATATTTTTTTCAAAGTCTCTTCGACTGGAGATTATTAAGCTACTGAAATATAGTCTTTTGCAATAAATAAAAAAAAATTTCATCAATTATTTTCTAAGATATGAGCACTTAAAGTTAATTTTTGGGGGCAACCAGTATCATGAACGGTTGTGAATAGAAAAGTGTAATTTTCAGGATCAATGGAACAAAGTATTGTTTTTGTAATGAGGTATTTATTTTTTCAAAATTTTCATTTAAAAAAAAAATCATTTTTTTAAAACCTTTATTACAGAAAAACTAGATTTCCGATTGAAATACAAAATTTGTCATTGAAATCTCTGATATCCCTCCTAGTAATAGAGAGATTATTGTAAATCCAAATTAAATCGTTGGGTAGCTAAGTTGCCCCAAAGTTTTCTTGGATTCTCTTCAGTTTTACAGAGTCAACTTCCTCATGCTATGTTGAAAAATAAAGGACTTGCTATGTTGCCGGTTTGAACCATATTCGTTCGTTACTCGCCCTTATCAATGCTCCCTCACGCGCAACACCAGCACTCGCTCTGTCTGCCGGATGCATTTTGTTTACAGTCTTGAATAATTATTATGCGATCGAAAATAATTGCTTTGAATGACATGTCTCCAGTGGCACTCCAATGAATACAGATACTATAAGAAGCGCAATCCTAATGGAGAATATTCAGCCGGTTTTGTTGACGAAAAAACAAGCTTAGCACGGCGGCCGCTACGAGGCGCGCGCTGTCGTCGCCAGTGTCGCACACACCCCTCCCATCCCCTTGCCTTAGCATGGTGAATCATCGTCTCGAAGATCGGCCCGTCATTTTCGCGCGCAACTGGATTTTGCAATTATCAAGCGATATCAAGCGACAGGTGTCATTCTAACCTTTCTACCTCTCTAACCTTTCATGATAACACTGTGGTGTGCAGTGTAAAAATGTAGGTAATTGTAGACATATGTAGATAGTTGTATTTGAACAGTAATATATTGTGCGTAATGCAGTTTTTGTGAATAAATTTAGTTTTTTTACTGCTTGGTTGTGGATTTGTATCATGGCTCCAAAGAGGAGTGGTAGTAAATGCTGCTATACTAATTGTAACAATCACTCCACTACACACAAGAATTTGTCGTTCTTTAGATTTCCAACTTTGTACAAAGAAAGGTAAGAGTTTTTTATCGTTCATTATATTAGTTGTAAGATTGACTCTGTTTTTATATTTTTGAGATAACAGTAGCCTACCAGTATATTAATTTATCCTACCACTAGGCCTATACTGTATTACTCTCATAAATGTATACCTAATGAAGAGGAGCTCATAATCAGTAGCGTTACAAAAATCTTTTCATGGGGGGCTATCAAAGATTTGGGGGCCCCCAGGGGATACGTAAAACCGTATCACTTTGCCAAATATTTTTTATAATCACCTAATTATAGGAATGAACTGAAATCATTAGAATTACAGGCTTTTAAAACTGTGTAAGAATAACACTGGTAAATTCATTCTATTTCACAGTTTAATTTTCTAACAAGAAATGAATTAATTATACATTTCATTGGAAAGATATTGATTAATAAAATAAATTCATGAATTTTCAGAAACTCAAATATTTTAAATGTCCTGAAACAAAAATTAAACTTTCCTGTATTTGATTCCAATATAATATCATTACATAAAATAATATTCTCAAATATTATATTTTCATATAAATATATCTCATTTTATTTCTCTTTCAGAACTTACGTTCACCCCATACCCTCTGTAACCTCAATGAAGTTATTATTTTTAGTTAATTAAAGTATTTAAAATATTAAAATTATAGTACTTTATTTAGCTGTAACACTTTACATATGAAAACTTTTTTACCTCCAGTAACCGATATTATCATATTATTACTATTGATGCCTCCCTACTTGTTTTTGGGGTTTCTTTTACAGGCTCAAGGGGTGGTTGTAACCCGGAAACCCCCCCTCACTACGCCAATGCATAATAATATTAAATGTCTACTTTAGTAGTTGCACTTGTTACAAAGATGGTGAAAGTTGTCATCTAGAAATTGTCAAATTCGTTTTATTATCCCTCAGATAATCAAAAGTGAAAATAGGTGTTTCAGTTATCAGTGTGTCTATTGATCATTTTGACCTCCAAATTGAAAAATTGACAAGAAATTTTGATAACACCTTCATAGCTAGATAGAATATTGAATTTTAAAGCTGAGAAAAGTTCAAAATTCTGTTCAAGTGATCAACCACTAATAAAATTAATTCATTTGAGAAGTGATCACTGTTTGAAATTCAATTGTAACTTAGATTGAGGAATTTAATAAATAAACAGGCCTTATAAATAGATAGTTTCAAATAGAAATAAATTCTATTACTTGAAAGACTATACTATTTATTGTTACACATATTTGTGTGTTGAAAAAAGCGTAAAACTCTTTGTACTCTTTCCAGATGCATAACTTGGATTGTAAACAGTGGAAGAGACGATTTTTGTGAATTGCGGGACAGTCAATTACGAGCCAGATATATATGTTCCAGCCATTTTCAAGATTCGGCTTTTACTAACTCAACGAGAAAAAGGTTGTTGCACAATCACCCTCTAGCAGTCCCCATGCGACACTGGGATTCCAAAGCACTGGAGAACGTTGGAATACATATTACTAATGGTGATATAATAAATGAATTACCAGTTAACGATGAAGTGAGACTGTCTACAGATAAAGAAATTATAGCAGACTTTGAAAAAGACTTTCAACCACTTCAAGAGAATGAAATTCTACTACCCACACCAACAGGAGCCGCTGATAAGGAAACATTGAAATATGAAATATTTGGCAACAGTTTTAAAAGGAGAACCATTAACATTTGTAAAAATGCAAATCAGGCACCAAAAGAAATCGGAATGGAACGAAGAGGAAAAAAATTTGTCTCTTTCAATATATTACAAGTCGCCCTCGTTGTATCGGTTTCTCCTAGACCGAGGATTCAAACTAACATGTATACGAATAATTCAGTATTGGGTAAATGTCCACAATATTAAGCCAGGTTTCACTGAAGAAGTTTTTGAAAAGCTGAAGATAAAGGCATCATCAATGACTCCAGATGAAAAACAGTGTGTGCTCATGTGTGACGAAATGAGTATAAAGAAATTTCTAGAATATAACACAAAATTTGACGTTATAGAGGGCTTTGAAGACTTGGGTATTTTAGGCAGGACTGACAAGTTATTCTTATTGACATTGCCATTGAAAAAGTCATTGATGCATCTTTTTCATTGAAAGCTATCGTATGTGACCTTGGCTCAACAAACGCTTCAGCGATGAGAATTTTGGGAGTTACAGAAGATACCCCCTTTTTGCATTTTGGAAATGAAAAGATTTATTGCTTATTCGACTATCCACATTTGCTTAAATGCATACGGAATAATCTGCTACGGCATGACTTAGTTGTGAATGGAGAAATTGTGTCCTGGAGTTCAATTCGCGAATTCTACAAAATTGATAAGCAGTCAGTGACAGACTGTAGAGCTGCCCCTAAGCTTTCAGAGAGGCACCTCAATCCACAACCATTCCAAAAAATGAATGTTAAACTTGCTTCCCAAGTTTTCGGTGCATCGGTGTCGGGAGGGATGAAGGCTGCCCATCACCTTGGCTTACTTAAAGATGAAACCTGTTTAAGCACGGCCAATTTTCTGGGACGTTTAAATGACATCATGGACTGCATGAACAGCAAAAACCTCAACGATAATAATCCTCTAAAACGTCCGCTGAAAACTGAAAATCCAAAAGTAATCCAGTGCTTAGAAGAAGCAATACCTTATATTGCATCATGGTCAGTAGTTGGGGCTTCTCCACCACCATGTTTTGAAGGATTGCAGCAAAGTATAAAAGGAGTTCTACGTCTGTACAGTGAGGTCTTCAATGATGAGAAGAGTTTTCTTTTAACTAGCAGACTCAACCAAGATCCCTTGGAAAATCTGTTTGGCGTTTTAAGAAGACGATTAGGATACAACTCAAACCCAACCGCTAAAGAATTTAAAAGGAACTTGCAACACACCATGTCGGTGAGATTTATGGACCCTCCATCTTATGCGAGGTTTGCACGGCACTCACTAGGTAGCGGAAGCGCCACTGTCGCCGCCGTGCGTGTGCGAGAGAGACAGGGCACTCCGAGTGAATCTGTCTCACACAGACACATAATAGAGTAGACGGCTGACTTGCGTTCATTGCAGTGAAGCCAGATTAGCCAGTATCGGCCACTCGAATAATAAGAATCGAACGACAAAAATGAGATTGGAGCGCCCTGGAATTTCATCCGTTCAATTTAATTCCCAATACCATTTACCTATCTGAATATTGATAAAAAAATTCTAATTTAGTACATGCCACAAGGAATATTTTGAGATTCTAACAAAACGAGAAAATATGAATTATGTTGAATCATTCAGCTTTTATAAGAGGATTTATCCAACAATGTTTAGAAACTTTTGTGATACGACATTGATTCAAACCCTAAACAAGAAATTTTTCATATTTGAGGCAATAAAGTTTCGAAAGTGGGAAAGTTGTAGATGTAGATAAAGAACTGATCTAACTTTTAAACTAACATTTTAAACTAACTTTTCATCTAACTTTTTTCTCTACGATGAACAGGCCTGTAGTTACAACATTTTAAGCATATAAATATAATTTGAATTTTCTGGTTGATAAATTAATGCATAATTAACCATAAATCATTAATCACAACTTTATTTTCAAAATGAAAATGAAAATTATCAGAATATTGGTAAAATTACTGTCAACATACACCATCATAAATGGGAATAGAACTTTAATAAATTATCTTTTGAAATTAATAAAATATAATTTTGAAAACAAGTTATAAATTATGCCTTTGGAAAGGGATATTATTCTGTTGAAGAATATTTACATTATTGATGAGTTATCTGAATATTTAAATAAAACAAATAAAATTTGCTTTCACCACGTACTTTGTCACAATAATTATTCATGGTACACTATGTAGTAAGACCATACTTTATAAACACCAATATATGAGTTAAATTTCCTTAATAACTAAAATTTGAATGGCTCACCTATAACATTTAATTTCAATAAGGATTATAACTTCAATTTACTGTAAAGTAGCATACACCATTACATCACAACTCTGTTTTCATCAAAGAATAACTTTTTTATGTTGTAAGGTTTCTAAGAAAAAATAATAGTATAATACGAAATTTAAAAAAATAGGAAAATTAAAAATAACTGTTATGTGTAAAAATATTAAGCCTAATAAAAAAAATATTAAGCCTAATGAAAAGATTAATTAATTAAAATCAAACTCAATTTAACATATTTTTGTCTCTTGACCTTTAAATTTCCTTAGGTAGAATTTGAATGGATCATCTGATATCATATAAAATTCAATTTCAATAAGGATTATAACTTCAATTTTCTGTAAAGGAGCATACACCATTACATTTCAACTCTGTTTTCATCAATAAATAACTTTTTTTATGTTAAGAGGGTTTCAAGAAAAATCAATAATATCATACGAAATTTATAATAGAATAGGAAAATTTTAAATATCTGTTATTTGTGATATTAGCCTAATAAAAAAAATTAATTTAAATCAAATTAAATTTCACATCTTTTTGTCTCTTGACCTTTTTAATATAAAAATTACAGTTAATAAATACAAATGACGACTTATAATAAAAATAGTTGCTAAGTACTAATGTTTATCATATGTAACTGAAATATACCCCTACCTATTACAGATTCCTCAACTTTTTGAGTTTTTCATTCTGTTTGCCTTGTTCTAGTCCTACTTGACGTTTCCTCAATAAAGCTTTTTCTCTTATATCATTGCTGTTCCATTTCATGCAGTTGAATAATTTGCATTTGACAAACAGCTTTACAATATACATTTTGTGCTCCTCTTCTGACTGCCACCATTCGGTAAATTTTGTATTTGTTTCATTGTAGAGATGTTGAATCATTTTTTCACTAATGTTTTCTTCTGACCAAATTTGAGGGAAAAACTGGCTAAATGCCAGACTTTGTATTTTCAAAGATTTAAGTAGGTCATTAGACGGCCTACAAAGATTGGCTAAACTCCCATCATGCTTCGTGAACTCTTTAAAATATGTCAATTGCTCTCTAGGAAGATTCAAAGTTTCTGTTTGAAGAAGTTGGGACTTACATACTTGACAAGCATATTTATCTATACATCTCTTCCCTAACCAACCTGCTATGTAACATATAACATTTTCTTCCAAGAGGGTAGTTTCGTTGAGCTCTGTCATTGCTCTACCAACTGTTAGGCTGGTATTTTCCGAATTGATATTATTTTCTTGGTTGCTGTTGTCATATACTGCGTAGGTGAATTCAAAGTTTTCGTTGATCATCTGCATTCCACTTGTTGAGGCAATAGATTCATCAAGATTTTCTGTCACCTGTACTCCACTTTTTGATGTAGCAGCTTCATTAGGAATTTCAGTAATGACCAAAGTGTTGTCACCATCTGGCTCACAATTGGCAGAAGATGGAGGGTCCATAAATCTCACCGACATGGTGTGTTGCAAGTTCCTTTTAAATTCTTTAGCGGTTGGGTTTGAGTTGTATCCTAATCGTCTTCTTAAAACGCCAAACAGATTTTCCAAGGGATCTTGGTTGAGTCTGCTAGTTAAAAGAAAACTCTTCTCATCATTGAAGACCTCACTGTACAGACATAGAACTCCTTTTATACTTTGCTGCAATCCTTCAAAACATGGTGGTGGAGAAGCCCCAACTACTGACCATGATGCAATATAAGGTATTGCTTCTTCTAAGCACTGGATTACTTTTGGATTTTCAGTTTTCAGCGGACGTTTTAGAGGATTATTATCGTTGAGGTTTTTGCTGTTCATGCAGTCCGTGATGTCATTTAAACGTCCCAGAAAATTGGCCGTGCTTAAACAGGTTTCATCTTTAAGTAAGCCAAGGTGATGGGCAGCCTTCATCCCTCCCAACACCGATGCACCGAAAACTTGGGAAGCAAGTTTAACATTCATTTTTTGGAATGGTTGAGGATTGAGGTGCCTCTCTGAAAGCTTAGGGGCAGCTCTACAGTCTGTCACTGACTGCTTGTCAATTTTGTAGAATTCGCGAATTGAACTCCAGGACACAATTTCTCCATTCACAACTAAGTCATGCCGTAGCAGATTATTCCGTATGCATTTAAGCAAATGTGGATAGTCGAATAAGCAATAAATCTTTTCATTTCCAAAATGCAAAAAGGGGGTATCTTCTGTAACTCCCAAAATTCTCATCGCTGAAGCGTTTGTTGAGCCAAGGTCACATACGATAGCTTTCAATGAAAAAGATGCATCAATTACTTTTTCAATGGCAATGTCAATAAGAATAGCCAGTGAAGTTGCCTTAATTGAATTGTTTGAGACAACGTAGGCAACCGGACACTTCCATGTATGCTTCAAAACTCGTATCATAAAGACTAAGGCATGAGTTGCTAACTTGTCAGTCCTGCCTAAAATACCCAAGTCTTCAAAGCCCTCTATAACGTCAAATTTTGTGTTATATTCTAGAAATTTCTTTATACTCATTTCGTCACACATGAGCACACACTGTTTTTCATCTGGAGTCATTGATGATGCCTTTATCTTCAGCTTTTCAAAAACTTCTTCAGTGAAACCTGGCTTAATATTGTGGACATTTACCCAATACTGAATTATTCGTATACATGGTAGTTTGAATCCTCGGTCTAGGAGAAACCGATACAACGAGGGCGACTTGTAATATATTGAAAGAGACAAATTTTTTTCCTCTTCGTTCCATTCCGATTTCTTTTGGTGCCTAATTTGCATTTTTACAAATGTTAATGGTTCTCCTTTTAAAACTGTTGCCAAATATTTCATAACATCAAATTCACGGGATGCGTAGAGTTTTTTCCTGCAGAAAGACAACTTGTTTGATCTAATTTTTAGGATTGATTTCTGCCTGCAAATAGTTTTTAGTAACTTCTTCTTTCGTGGCGTTGGGGATGTTTCCTTATCAGCGGCTCCTGTTGGTGTGGGTAGTAGAATTTCATTCTCTTGAAGTGGTTGAAAGTCTTTTTCAAAGTCTGCTATAATTTCTTTATCTGTAGACAGTCTCACTTCATCGTTAACTGGTAATTCATTTATTATATCACCATTAGTAATATGTATTCCAACGTTCTCCAGTGCTTTGGAATCCCAGTGTCGCATGGGGACTGCTAGAGGGTGATTGTGCAACAACCTTTTTCTCGTTGAGTTAGTAAAAGCCGAATCTTGAAAATGGCTGGAACATATATATCTGGCTCGTAATTGACTGTCCCGCAATTCACAAAAATCGTCTCTTCCACTGTTTACAATCCAAGTTATGCATCTGGAAAGAGTACAAAGAGTTTTACGCTTTTTTCAACACACAAATATGTGTAACAATAAATAGTATAGTCTTTCAAGTAATAGAATTTATTTCTATTTGAAACTATCTATTTATAAGGCCTGTTTATTTATTAAATTCCTCAATCTAAGTTACAATTGAATTTCAAACAGTGATCACTTCTCAAATGAATTAATTTTATTAGTGGTTGATCACTTGAACAGAATTTTGAACTTTTCTCAGCTTTAAAATTCAATATTCTATCTAGCTATGAAGGTGTTATCAAAATTTCTTGTCAATTTTTCAATTTGGAGGTCAAAATGATCAATAGACACACTGATAACTGAAACACCTATTTTCACTTTTGATTATCTGAGGGATAATAAAACGAATTTGACAATTTCTAGATGACAACTTTCACCATCTTTGTAACAAGTGCAACTACTAAAGTAGACATTTAATATTATTATGCATTGGCGTAGTGAGGGGGGGTTTCCGGGTTACAACCACCCCTTGAGCCTGTAAAAGAAACCCCAAAAACAAGTAGGGAGGCATCAATAGTAATAATATGATAATATCGGTTACTGGAGGTAAAAAAGTTTTCATATGTAAAGTGTTACAGCTAAATAAAATACTATAATTTTAATATTTTAAATACTTTAATTAACTAAAAATAATAACTTCATTGAGGTTACAGAGGGTATGGGGTGAACGTAAGTTCTGAAAGAGAAATAAAATGAGATATATTTATATGAAAATATAATATTTGAGAATATTATTTTATGTAATGATATTATATTGGAATCAAATACAGGAAAGTTTAATTTTTGTTTCAGGACATTTAAAATATTTGAGTTTCTGAAAATTCATGAATTTATTTTATTAATCAATATCTTTCCAATGAAATGTATAATTAATTCATTTCTTGTTAGAAAATTAAACTGTGAAATAGAATGAATTTACCAGTGTTATTCTTACACAGTTTTAAAAGCCTGTAATTCTAATGATTTCAGTTCATTCCTATAATTAGGTGATTATAAAAAATATTTGGCAAAGTGATATGGTTTTACGTATCCCCTGGGGGCCCCCAAATCTTTGATAGCCCCCCATGAAAAGATTTTTGTAACGCTACTGATTATGAGCTCCTCTTCATTAGGTATACATTTATGAGAGTAATACAGTATAGGCCTAGTGGTAGGATAAATTAATATACTGGTAGGCTACTGTTATCTCAAAAATATAAAAACAGAGTCAATCTTACAACTAATATAATGAATGATAAAAAACTCTTACCTTTCTTTGTACAAAGTTGGAAATCTAAAGAACGACAAATTCTTGTGTGTAGTGGAGTGATTGTTACAATTAGTATAGCAGCATTTACTACCACTCCTCTTTGGAGCCATGATGCAAATCCACAACCAAGCAGTAAAAAAACTAAATTTATTCACAAAAACTGCATTACGCACAATATATTACTGTTCAAATACAACTATCTACATATGTCTACAATTACCTACATTTTTACACTGCACACCACAGTGTTATCATGAAAGGTTAGAGAGGTAGAAAGGTTAGAATGACACCTGTCGCTTGATATCGCTTGATAATTGCAAAATCCAGTTGCGCGCGAAAATGACGGGCTGATCTTCGAGACGATGATTCACCATGCAAAGGCAAGGGGATGGGAGGGGTGTGTGCGACACTGGCGACGACAGCGCGCGCCTCGTAGCGGCCGCCGTGCTAAGCTTGTTTTTTCATCAACAAAACCGGCTGAATATTCTCCATTAGGATTGCGCTTCTTATAGTATCTGTATTCATTGTATATACGACCCGACACATATTTTTATAGTGGGATGTCACAATATTTAGGATATATTTTATAGTAATTTTATTATACTAATATATTTTTCACAATTATGAAATAATTGTAAAATAATTAAGTATTAATTATTAATATATACTAATATATAATTATAATAATAATTATAATAATATTTATAATGATATATAATAATATAATATATTAAACATTTCTCAGTCGAATAAATTGCCTCTGTTATTGGGTTACAGACAAAGAATTAATAAAAGCAATAAATAAATAATTAATAAATTGATCAATTTTTCTTGTGGACTAACCTAAAATGTTTTGGATAATGCAGCCAAGACAAAATTTGTGCATTTTTGCATTCCTTTATCATTTTGCCTGAATGAATAAATAAATTAATAATACTCCAATATAATAATATGTACAATTATAAACTGCAGACATTTTTATCTGAGTTAATACTGTATTTACCTGGTAAGCAAAGAACATTATTAAGAAGCAATGACACAAAAATGACCTTCCCCAGGATATACAAAAAAAAAATGGGAAAAATGCATGTATTGATATTAATATTATTTTTTTTCTGCTTAAGTTATTCTAGCACCTAGTCTGAGACTAATAAGCTATTTCATTTCAATCTAAATTGCTAATTATTTATTATGGGAAGGATTAACTGTCTAGACCTCCTCTTTTTTACCAATAAACAATATTTAAAGAATATTTTAAATCACTTTCACTCACACTTCTGCTTCTACACTTTCATACACACTAATAATATTATTAAATAGAAATCTCCATTGCATACCAAAAATGAAAAAATGCAAGTATTGATATTAATATTATTTTACTGATCAAAACTTCTGCATTGAATGATCAAAATATTGTTTACTTGATAGCATAGAAATAAGGAACACAATTGAGTCAAAATTCAAGCAATTTTGACAGAATTTTCAACAATTCTTACTTTTTTGCTGCTTGCACCTCCCCACCTCTCCAAAATTGGATTGAAATGACGTTCTTGCTTCCAAATACTCTAATAATACTAATAATAGGCTATTTTATTTCAGATCAATGCGAATACAGGTCAAATGTTTTAAATAATTATTTTTTTATTATTTTTTAAAAGTAAATCTCTAACCGAATTCTCTTCTAATGTCCTTGAAAAATAGATAAAAAAGGTCCCACTCCTATTTTTTCCATAATTTGAATGAGTTTGTGATACCTACTTCATGTAGGCGTAACTTAAAGTTTTACTGTATGTCAATGAACAGCCCTGAATCAAATAGATAAGCCCTGTAGAGCACTGGGAGTTATACGAGTTATATTGCTTTTAACCGTTTCTAATAAAAAGCATGAATAAACCCTGTTTCACATAACTGGAGTGTTTTAATGACTCTCAATTATCTGAATCCCTCATTTTGATGAAGTAGCAGGTTATAAAATACCGTAATTAAAATACCTACTCAGCGTTTGATCAATGGATACACCACTGGATCGTATGGATCTCTTGATAGCAATGGATTCGTTGTGATAGTGGATAATGAATAGAGCTTTTTTGAATTTCAATCTTGTGCATGAGTAATGACGCAAAAAAGCTCTATTCATTATCTATTATTCCCCTAAAGGGGAATCGAACCCATGACCGCAGGAGTGGCGGTCAGTTAGAGTTTATCAGAGGAGAATAACCTTTGGTGATTCACAATAGTAAGGCCTTTATGAAAGTGGCCTTAATAGCAACTTGCAATTTTGTTTATTCGAACAAAAACCTAGTTATATTTGTAGGAAATTCTAAGCTACCACATTTTCTAAAAAGTCTTGGAAGTATAGAAATATTTAAAAGCAATAATTGAGAAAATATTTATTTGATAAAGCTTTTCATAGTAGACTATGTATGAGTATGAAGTTACATTACATTTAAAAAGAATGATTTAAACCAAAATCTTAATATACATGAGTATAATACAAGGAGCCGTGATGAAGATTATCACTTGGTGAATCACAATAGTAGTTTATTCGAACAAACCCCTAGTTACAGTGGCGTAACGTACACCCCCGCAGACCCCGCGGCGCGGGGGGGCCCGGGCTATAAGGGGGCCCGGAATGAAAATATATTTTTTCAAGAAATGGCCCGTGCTCAGACTGATATATATATATATTATTTTTTTTAAAGAAATAAAACAGAATTACTGAAGGAAGAAGAATGAATTGGCTAATTATTGTCAGGTCAATGTTTTTTGTTTACTTTATCAATTCGCAAATAGCTTTAGTGAAGGAATTCAGAAGCAGGATGTTGTGACTTCAGGAAATGGAAATGGAGACATACCGAGGACAAAACACTCTTCAAACAAACTTATCTAGACTGTCACAAATCATGTCTCCAAAGTGCAAATAGTAGAGGAAATTAATATTTTTTCTCCATCGAATTCCTCAATGTATATTAGCATTATATTGTGATGTAATAGAAAGTGGGGGGTTGTGTAGAAATAAAGTCGATATTTTTCTTCATACAGTATTTTGAATTCAGTCTCTTTTGAATCGTCCAGTTAGATGCATGTAGACACGTGTCCGATAAATTGGCCTAGAGTAAACCGTATGTATATTAATTGAGTTAGTGATCGTGAGTTTATTATTTGGAGTGCCATTTTTTTTCATTGCTATTCTATTTTTCAACATGCTGCGTTTATGGGATTGTGATGTACAGTCATGTTTTAGTTATTTCTATTTTTTATCGACTAGTACATTTTTAAACAATGTTCAGAAGGAATATTTATGCCCTTGATATATCGGATAAATTACGTGATTATTGTACAGAATAAGTATATAAATAATAGTTTTGGTTCAATTGTTTCAGTTTTCCTAACACAGTTGAATTTTTTTCTTATATATGATCAAGTACTGTTTTCGTAATTTACGTTTTCTCTCTTCTGCCTCTTAAGAATAAATTTCTTAATTTTTTTCTCTTTTCCTGACTTAGTAATTTCGCGGAAAATAAGATAAAATGCCCTTTTTTTCAAATTTTAACCTGTGTCCGTGTCTGCAAACAAGGCGATTTCTGAGAGAACACATTTTCTGTGAAAAGGAGCGAAGGTGCTAACAAGGAGGATGTGAATGTGGATCCTATGGAAGACATCAATTTCAAGGTTTCTAGGTTTCAAGATTAATTATTTATCTGTGATGTTTTCCATGACGAAATACTTAATGAACAATCTAATACTAAATCTGACACTGTATTTCACTTTTATATACTGTATTGTTTTACTCACTTATATTGGAGATGCTTGAGGGATGCATTTCACTTTTGAAAAGTGACAAAGGTTGACGATGCTTTTTTTTCAGAAGTGAAATGCATCCCTCAAGCATCTCCAATATAAGTGAGTAAAACAATATATAAAAGTGAAAGACAGTGTCAGTTTTAATGTTAGATAATTATTTATAACATAATCAACACTCAACTATTTTCATCTTTCAGGAGCCCGTAGGCTACAGCCAAAATCATTAGACTAGCCCCCCTTGAAATATGATTGAATTTTTAAATTTAATAGATAAAAAGGTGTTTTGCTCTTACATAATTATAACTGCCCAAAAAAAATCATCAAAGTTTTTATGGGAGGGGAGACAAGGGAGAGGGGGATATTTATATGATTTTGAGGAGAGGGGCCCGGAAAATCGGTTGCGGGGGGGGCCCAATTGGAAAACGTTACGCCACTGCCTAGTTATATTGATAGAAAATTCTATAACAAGCTACTGCCGTTTCTAAAGAGTCTTGGAAATATAGAAATATTTCAAAAACAATAATTGAGACAATATTAAAGTCGGTAAAGCTTTTTATCGTGTACAAGAATTCCTTTCAGATCAGGATCGAGCCTCACCTCAAATAATTTGAATTTCAATTTTGGTAACTATCGAATAAGATTGGTAATATCCAATATGTATATTTTATTGCCAAAATGAATAGTACATACAAGCAGAAATATCTGCAACTTAGAATTAAAACATAAAAATAAATACCAGAATGTGTTTACAAATCATTTAATCATAACTCATAATCATAAATCAATCAAGAAAATTATAACTAAGACTAATTTGGCAGACACTAGCATAAGATAAACTTGTTCGCTAGTGCCGGTTGCATCAAGACAAAATTGCTAATCAATAAATATAAAAAAGACAGCAAGATAGTGCTGGCCCATCTTTAATTGGACAGCATACAAACAAATACAGTTGCTAATGCGACTTGTTTTATACAGCTTATACTCCATAACCGGAGTTTTCAAGACACAATCTTCAAAAACAAAAAAAAAACAAAATGAAAATTGAAGTTAAGCGATTATAAAACAAAATAAGCGGTCATGAAATTTGGTGGATGTTTGGAATATTGCAAGTGGGTATTAAGGCCACTTTCATAAAGGCCTTACCTTCAACCTTATGTTCAACTTTCCTTATACCTTTCCTATACCTTCAACTTTATGTCAAACATGAAATTTTTAAATTTATTCTTTGTCTTAGGCTTTCTCTTTCTCATATCACTTTATTTTTTCCAGTATATTTATTATTTTCATACTAAATTACTACTTATTCCTTGACTCCAAATCGAATTATATCGTAATATACATTATATTTTCATTATTAAGACAGCAGTAATAATATTATCATTCCGATTTATTTTGGAAAGAATGTTATTCCACATGAGAAGTTATGTCGCATAATTCATATCAAACACAAGACGTTCTTTGACAAATCCAAAACTCACAATACAACTTTTGCTCTTGGAGAATTTTGGGAATTCTATACGTCAGGATATCGATCTGTGGATATAAGAGAATGCCAATCCAAGCGAAAACAATTGCTTCAGCGAGAGTGAGACAGTATATTTTTGTTTCAACTGGAGGAAGACATAATATTTTCTGAGAAATTGGAGAAAGCGAACCCAAAGACATTGTATGACGGATAATTTATGAATGATTTATTTGACACTTCTGTACAAAAGCAAGAAGAAGTGTGTAGCAGATTACAAGTTGTTTTCTCAAGTAATATCAAAACATTTTGGACATTTTTTTTGGAGGGGGGGGGGAGATGAAGCCCATATAGTTCTAAGACCTATACATAAGCATTTAATTAGATGATGATGATGATTTATGAGTAAGACCTACAGTTTCAGGTGATTTCCGAACCAACAGGAAGGGATTTTACAGCAGAGAACAGTCTTTTTTGCTGGCCAATCTAATCGGTCACTTTTACAAAGAGGGCTCAGGAGTTCGTAGCTTATCTCTATCTGATTGAAAAGATACCTGCTACGACTCACGGCTATCAAAGTACTCGTACACAGAGGTATTTTATTGCAATTACACTAATAATACAGTAGTATCTAAACCTTCCTTTGTGAACTCAGGAGCGTTTCTAACAAGAGGGTTTGGGTGGCCACGAATGGGTTTTGTTGACCTTTTTGGCGAGATTGTTCCTCTTTCTTACCCCTCCACTAGTAAATTACGTTAACATTTCTGATTTTAGGGGGGTTAACCCCTTCTTGTACCACCTTAATTAAACTGGGCTTCCTTCATTAAACGAGCATACTAATATTTATTTATTTATTGCTTATTTAAAGACGGAATAACAATGAAGTGATGATGCAACAAAGTCCAAAAATACTCTCTTCACAAATTTTGAATATGCTAAATTGTCCAAAGCATTGAGGTTCATTTACAATAAAATTTAATATTCACTCAAACACATCACTCCAACAAAATAAAAGGACTTCTTGAATTTCTTGATCCATAACGATCTGCGTTATTAATATTAACTTTTAATGGTAAATTTAACGACTTGTAGTCAATTTTAATTGAGAATTGAAATATGCTTATTATTTACTGTATTAATAAGTCACTGAGCTGATGCCTGAATCTTTTTTCCAAATTAAATCTCGTTTGTATAACAACTGTTTGCAAAACTAAGTTTTAAAGTGATATATCAATTTTAATTAAGTCCTAAATCTTGTGTTTTCATACTTTTCCTTTTTTTATAGTGGAAGAAATTTTTTTTATACACCCCCTTGACACTCCTTTTTCTGGTTTATGGTCTTGATTGCAATCATTACTAGACACCGTGTAAAAAATACGTTTTTCTCATAAAAGTCGTCCCAAATGCTCCCTCCACTCGTAAGACATCCTTGAGGATCCAATTTCGCCAACTTCTGTAAAGTGAAATTTATCACTTTTGGGCATTACTTCTACCTTTCATCACCACCTCTCCATTCCTCTTCGCTCCTCTCCTCCTCACTCCTCTTCACTCGTCTCCTCTTATCTTCTTTACACTTCTCTCATCTTTTCTTCTATTCACTCTTTTCCAATCCTTTCCACTCCACTGCTCTCCTCCTCTGTAATACATGGTGTCCCTCAAGGTTCTATCCTTGGTCCACTTCTTTTCACCCTTTTTTCTTTTCCACTTCTTTTCATTCACAAGATGAATGAAGATATTGATCAATGGACTAGGAAAAATGGTCTTAAACTCAATCCTGTAGAAACGCAGTCTATAATCATTGGTTATTCACGCTTGATTAATATTATTGACTTGAACCTAACTCACAAAAACACTGTTGATGGCAATGTAATACCATACTGTAGTTCAGTTAAAAACTTGGGTATAACCATGACTGGTCAGAGCAAGTTATCAGAACATGTAAGAAGGTTTTTTCAGCAATGCATCCCTTAAAGAGAATGCAAAGATATTCTTCCTAGAAGTGTCCGATTGTTACTTGTTAAATCACTCATCTTTCCACATTTCCTGTACTGTCATTCTGTAATGAATGACATGACAGTCATTCTGAATAATAGACTGCAGCGCAGTCAGAACTACTGTCTTCGGTATGTCTACTCTCTTCAATGGCATGAACGAATTACTCAATCCCACATTGCAAGCTCAACTCTCAAACTCCCAGATCAGAGACTATTCAGAATAAACAAACTTGTTAAAGAAATCTTCGAATATGGCAAACCTAATTACTTTAAAAACGATTTCAAATTTGTTTCTGAAGGCAGACAGAATGATGTTTCTTATACTAGAACCGGGGATAATACACTTAGGATACCGAACCACCATACTACAATCTATACTAAATCATTTGTTGTAAGTGCTTGTCGGGCTTGGAACGCACTTCCTAATTCCTTTAGGTGCATTGAGAGTCGAGCGGGCTTCACCTCGTCATTGAAGAGGTATCTTTTGGAGAGAATTTTTTTTTCCTATTATTTGAATTAACACCTAGTTAGAAACTAATAAGCTATTTATTCTATCCTAATCTTACTAAGTACAGACATTACCAAACTTATATAATACTTAGGTTTGGTTACTATTTGATCACATTTCAAGGCTTGAAATTTAACACTATCACCTTCTTTTGTACCCTAAACACATAAGCACACTTCACTTCACTAGCTCATGTGGTTTTATTCTGTCAAGCCTCCGGACCAGATCACAAACGTCAAGCAGCTGGATTGCCTCAATGTTGTCATGTTGGTGGAGTCTCTCTTCATGCTTAGCTGCAAACCTCTCTATCGCTGTAGTGACTGTCTCCACTTGAAGATCACGGTGAAGATCAGCATTCCTGATGTACCAAGGAGCATTTACTATATTCCTCAGCACTTTGTTTTGAAAACGTTGTATTATTTGTACATTAGATGGTTTGGTACAGCCCCAAAGTTGAATACCATAGGTCCATACAGGCTTCAGCAGCTGTTTGTACAGAAGAATTTTGTTGTATACTGACAGCTTGGATCCTCTTCCCAGCAACCAATACATTTTCCTGAATTTTATTCCTAGTTCTTCCCTTTTCTTCTTGACATGTGCTTTCCATTTGAGCTTGACATCCAGTGTCATACCCAAATATTTGGCAGTATTTGCATGAGGAATGACTTTTTCATTAATGTAAACTGGAATATATTGGATTTTCTTGTTAGTGAAATTCACATGCACAGACTTTGTATCATTGAGTTTAATGATCCAATGATTTGTCCATGTGTTCACTTCATTAACTGCTCTTTGTAGTTTTTCTGTAGACTCTTCAACTTTTTCTGCAACTGAAAGAATTGCTGTGTCATCTGCAAATGTATACGTCTATGGTAACCCCTTCTGGCTTTGGAATGTCACTTGTGTATAGCAGGTACAGGTGTATAAGAGAGGTCCTAGTACACTTCCTTGAGGTACCCCAGCTTTAATTTGCCTTGATGTGGAGTATTCATTATCTATCTTTACTCTAAAATATCTTTCCTCCAAGTAAGACTTCAGCAGTTGGCTATATTCTTATGGTAGAAACTGATCTAACTTGTGACACAAGCCTTCATGCCAAACTTTGTCAAAGGCTTGTGCTATATCTAAGAATACAGTAGAACAAAATTTTTTCTCTTCCAGACTTCTTTCTATTACATCTGTTAGTCTGTGCACTTGATCAATTGTTGAGTGTTTGCTGCGAAATCCAAACTGATGTAAAGGTATAAGCTGTTGTTCTTGCAGAATTGGCTTCAGTCTTGCTAATAGTATTCTTTCAAAAAGTTTTGATAGTATTGGTAGAAGAGATATTGGTCTATAGGAGGTTACTTCATTCAGAGGCTTTCCTGGCTTTGGAATCATAATAGCTTCAGCTACTTTCCATAGGCTTGGCACATATTTCAAGTGGAAGGCTGCATTGAATAAATGACACAATTTTACAATTGCTTTTCTAGGAAGATATTTCTCCTGTAATAAGGTCATATCCTGGTGATTTCTTTTTTGCCATGTTTTTCATTTCTTTCTGGATTTCTCTTGGAGAAGTTGAAGGGATATTATCTGGAAGTCTTGGCTGTGTGGTTCTATCTATCTCATCATCTGGAGTTCTGCTTTCATGAGGAGTAAATGTTTTCTCTAAATGATTGGCAAATAAGTCTGCTTTATCCTTATTGCTGTGAGCCCATGATCCATCATATTTCCTTATTGGAGCAACTTGTTCAACTGGTCTCTTCAATTTTCTAGTTGCTTTCCATAGTGAATAGTTGGTACTGGAGTCATTACTGAGCTCTTCTAGGTAAATATTAATATCCTGCTGTCTTAAATCCTGTATCAATCGTCTTAAGTTATTAGTAATCCTATTCAAATCGGTCTTTATTCTTGGGTTTCTTGTCATTTGCCACGTTCTTCTTGCTCTTCTTCTTTCAACTATCAGCTCTCTGACTGCTAGTGGATAGCAATTACCTTTGATCTTGCTCTGAAGTAGAGGTGTATTTTCCCAAGCACATTGTTGAATGTTGGTCACAAATTCCTGCACTTCATATTCAAGGTCTTCAGTTGTTTGTATGGGTGTATTCAAATCAGTTCTATTTTTAATCATGTTCCTAAATTCTTCTATGTTAGTATTTTTATTTATAAGTTGCGGTGCTCTATCTTTTTTTACAGCAGTACTATGAATTATTAATACAATTGGTGAATGATCAGAGTTCAGATCGAATTCTTCTCTGACATCTATGGAATTTGATGATATGTTCTTTGTGATGAAAAAGTCTATCAGGTCTGGAATCTTAGCTCTATCTGTTGGCCAATAGGTTGGCTTTCTTGTTGAGTGAACTTCGCAATTATATTCATCAATGGCCAGCTGCAGCTTCTTTCCTTTGGTTGTAGTTAATCGGGAGCCTCACTTAGTATTCTTGGAATTGAAGTCTCCACCAACAATAAATTTTCCTGTTAAGTTCTTAAGGAATTCACTGTATTTTGGTTTCTTCAAGTTGAAGCGAGGTGGGCAGTAGACAGCTGCTATTGTTACCTCTCCTGTTGGATGACCAGATAGCTTAGCCTTTATTGAAATTGACTGGAACTCCTGTAATTCGATTTTCATGAATTCATTGTGGATGATTTCTTCTCTAACAATAACTACACTTCCCCCTCTACAACTTTATTTGCCATAATATAAAAAATACATCAAATCATAATAGACAATGACAAAGCTATTCACAAATAATAAAAACAAAACAATTTCTGTAAGTACTGTATACTCGTATAGAATAAACTTTGTCAATAACATTTTTAGGCGCTGCCTGGAAAACCTAGGTTTGAGTGCTGGCAGCGAGCACCATTAACAACTTTCAAGATACAATACAAATAATTTATTGAAATGAAAGTACATATGGATATGAACTGAAATGAAAATATATGAATAAGATGAACAAATGAATAAAATGGCTAATATGAATAATATGAACCAAATCAAATAATAACATGAAAACAGACTGAATTCAAATGTATAACAATTACGAAGCATTTTATAGTACAGATGCAGTAGGCATTCTGTGCTTTATACATTGGATGATTGATCCTGAGTTGTGCTACGAAGTAAATATTTATGCTTATTTAGGACTTCATAAAATACAGTAATTAATAAATTAAGTTTACTAACAGTTAATTATGGTTGTAATAGTGGTAGTTAACAGTACTTTATATGTGTATGGATTGAGATACATTCGATGATTTAATCCATTCTGCCATTTTTTTAATGCTAGTTTTTGTTATTTTATCCGTCAATAAGTTCTCCGGCATTAAATTGATCATTCTATTGCTTGTGTAAGGGAATTGTCTCCGGCATACAGTCAGGTCAGTTCTGTTAATTTGAAAATTAGATTGAATACGAAAATTGTACGTTCTTGTTTGTGGTTCAAATAGGTTTCTGTTTTTAATTATATACACTATAATGTTCTTTACATATAGTTGTTTAACTGTTAGAACTGGGAATTCTTTGAAAATAAGCTGTGTGGGGTACCGTCTGGATCGACCGAGTGCAGCTTTTATTATGTGCCTTTGAATCAAGGAAATTTTTTTGAAATGTGTGTCCAATGCCCCACCCCATACCCTAATTCCATACTGTAATACAGACTGAGCATAAGCAAAGTATATTAAACGCAAGATATCCAAATCCCCCAGACCGTTCAATCTGTAAAATTTGTGGATAATATGTTTCAATTTTTTACAAGTTTTATTTATGTGCGTATTCCACTTTAGTTGAGCACCCAATATCACACCTAAATACTTCGTTTCTCTCACTCTTTCTAATGATTGACATATACAGTCTCCACCTCCCTCCTGTAAGCCTTCCATCTCACTATGTATATAATGGTAGGCGCAGTAGACTGAGTGAATTTTTATCCCATTACGAAATATGTCTGTAGGTATAGACCTTTCAGATGGTGAGAAAATCATGAAAGCACTTTTTCTTATATTTAGAGTTAAAGTGTGGTGATCTAGCCACATCTTAACTTTAGCCAGACCAGATTCTGTCAAACTCTTGACCTCTCGCCAGTTAGAAGCTGTAAATATTAGGGCTGTATCGTCGGCAAAGGAGATGGCATGGCATCCACCGATATTGATTTTCAAAAGATCATTGATGTAGATCAAAAATAATATCGGCGAGATGACTGTACCCTGTGGAAGGCCATATTCTGACAATGTCAGTTTACTAGAATTAAGAGTCTGCATTCTTTTATTTAGATAGCTTCTAAAAAGGTTCAACACTGTTCCACGGAAACCTATACTCTCTAATTTGTTCAGAAGGGTGTTGTGTGGAATGGTATCATAGGCCTTTGCCAAGTCCAGATACACTGCCAAGGTTTTTTTATTATTCTGGAAATTATCTGTCACTATTCTAACCAGCTCAGTCATTGCGTCCTCGGTGGATTTGCCCTTCTGGAAACCGTATTGATTACCAGCTATAAATTGATATTTATTTAGATATTTTATTATTCTTATTTTAATAATTTTCTCGAATATTTTAGATAGGTTGCTGATAAGACTGATGGGACGGTAATTCTCAGGAGCTTTTTTGTCACCAGATTTATACAAAGGGATTATTTTTGCAATTTTAAAATGAAATGGGAAATGACCTAATTCAAAACATTTATTGAATATTATTGACAATGGTTCCGCTCTGTACTCAGCTATATTTTTCAAGCATATATTTCCTAGCCCATCTATCCCAGGAGAAGAATTAGTTTTTAAATGTTTAATAGTAAGCAATATCTCATTAGAGCTTGTTGGGCGCATGAAAAATGAATTTGGATTGTCAGTCGCTACACAAGATGAATGCTGTAAGTTTTCCAACTGCAATGTAGTCCCAATATCAATTATTCTCTCTGCGTAAGTTCTTCCTACTTCAGAGAAATATTTATTCAGCACTTCCGGGACGATGTCGGGTAGTTTATATGAACGTTTTCTGTCTAAAATTTCCTCAATGCAATCCCATGTCTTCCTACTATTACCTTTAGAAAGTGATATTTTATTCCTATAATATTCGAATTTCGTTTCTTTTATAAGTTTATTCAATGTATTTCTGTATGTTTTGTATTTATTCCGTAGTTGTTCATTGAAGGGTTGACTATTCAATTTTTTATGCATTTTGTCTCGTTCCCTAATTGATCTAATCAGCCCTGGAGTGATCCATTTTTTGAGTGGTCTATTCCTGTTTTTAATTTTTATTTGATCAGTGGCGGATTCTATGTAGTTTATTAGCTTACTGTAGAAATTATCAACTTTATTATCCAAATTCATATTTTCATCATTGAAAGAGGTTTCATTCTCCCAGTTTTCATTCTTCAACATGTCAATCAATTTCATGTAGTTTATTTTCCTAGTAAAATATCTCCAATTCCCTCTGAACCTGTGCTACAGTTTCCCAGATGAAAAGTTGTACAAAAATGGTCCGTTATACACGTTTTTTGTATAGAGCTCAGTACATAACTCCCTCTAAAATGAACATTTTTCCAGAATATATGATCTATACATGTTTTTGTGTTACCCGAAATACGAGTAGGTTTATTTATCAGGGATTGCATACCATACATTTGCAGAAGACTGCTATATTCAGTTGATATATTACTGTTACTCAAAATATCAATGTTCAAGTCTCCAATAAGAAGTACATTTTCATTTTTATGGATATTAGACATACACACATCTAATTCATTTAAAAAAGTTTCTGCATTTGCGGATGGAGATCTATACACTGCAAACAATGTAAAAGGGTGACTATAAGCTTCTAATCTAATCGCAATAATATCTGCTTCCGAATTTTGACAGTCAAGATAGTGTACATCAATCGATTCTCTCACAAAAATACACAAACCGTTACTTTTATTTAGCTGACCTGGTTTGTCTATAATTGTATAGCCATCTATGCTATAATCAAAACTCTTATCTCCAGTCATCCAAGTTTCCCAACAACTATTGTTGGGATGTATTGCATGGTATGTTTTGTAACCTCTAATTTTTAAATAGGATTCTTTATTGAAGTGCGTCTCTGAGATAAGGCAGACATCAATTTTATGTTCTGTAATAATAGCCAATAGATCATCCTTGTACTGTAAAAGCCCATTGGCATTCCATGTCATTATTTTAAATTTATTTTCCATATTTCTTGTAGACAGCTTCCTTTGTATTTTCTAATTTCTCTAGCCTAGATAAAATTGATTTTTTGAATTCATCTTGCCCCAATAGCTTCTCAAGAATTAACTGGAGTTGCGTAGCTATGTTCAATTTGAAATTTTCACCCAAGGTATGAGGTATGAACTGGGATTTTTCATCTATTTTTGTAGCTGATACATTTTTCAGCCTATCAGCATAAGATTGGTTTCCAGTAGCCCTATCAATATTAAATTTTCTTTGAGGTACCACAGCTTTGTTATCTTCTTTTTTAACATGTGGTACAGATTTAGGTTGAATCTTTTTATTTCGGAGCGCTTGTAACTCTTGTGCTACAACGCATCCCCTGTAATTAGCTGGGTGTTCCATACCACAATTGTAGCATTTGGGTTTGGCTTCTTTTAGTTTTGTACAATCGATGGTAAGGTGGGAACCTGCACATTTCACACATCTGGATTCCTTTTTACAGTATTTTCTTGTATGACCCCACGCTTCACAGTTCTTACACTGGGGAAGAAATTTGGATTTTTTGACCGGGCAAATCTCAACCTTCTTGCCCATAATTACATTAATATCATATATTTTATTTATGCTCTCTGAATTTTCGAAAGTGAGCATACATATTGGAAGAGGGTCTTTTGTCTTCCACTTCAATATATTCACAACTTCTAAGATTTTAAATCCTTTTTCCTGAAGTTCTTGTTTTATATCACCTGGATCGCAAGTGCTATGTAACTTCTTGACAATTACTCTGATAGGTCTTGTTTGTTTGTTTTTAAAAGAAGACCATGTAATTTTTTCGTCATTCAATACTGCCGTAGCTATCCTGTAATTGTCCTCAGATTGTACGTTTAGCTTTAGACTACCATTATTCAATAAAGTCACTTTGTAGGAGTCTTTCATCTTGTCATTTAGAATTTTATACACAACTTGATAATCTTGAATATTGTATAAAATTATAGGTGGCGGTTTCAAAATCTTTTCAACTAGTTTGTTGCTGGATAATTGTTTTGGTTCGGCATTCTCTTTTGACTGGTTCCCCCCATGTGAAGGGACAATCCGCTTATTAGATGATTGAAGTGGAGGTGAATCAGAATGCTCTCTCCTCCACTTCCTTTGTTTTTGACAAATCCATTCCGTTTCAGCAGATAATTCCTCTTCATCTGTGTGGTAATTTTCTACATTATTTTTTAAGTCACTATTATAATTATTTTCTAGCGCAGATAACCTAGATTGAATTTGATCGAGTTAGTTTCTCAGTTCAACATTGGTATTTTATGATTGTTTTAATTTTTCATTAGCTTCTTTCCATGCTGTAAGTAATAACTTCTCTGCTTCTGATGTAAGTCTATCTTCATGTAGAGTGTATTTGACTTGACTATCTTTCTCTGTTATTGTAATAATATTTTCCAGTTGTTCTCTATTCGACATTTTTTGGCAGTTCTATCAAAGTGAATGTTCAGCACTTACCGCGATGGAGTTGGATTTCCATTCGCGGCGACTAATACGCGCGCGCACACGCGCACACACAAACACATGCACTTTTGTTACCCGTAATGCCGATTTTTCCTGACTCAACGATAACCTAATTTTCAACACAATTGAATTTACTGTCTTCAACACGTCCGCTCGCTTTGACTTCCAAACGCTGACTGAAGACTTAAAGAAAATGCAAGATATTCTTCCTAGAAGTGTCCGATTGTTACTGGTTAAATCACTCATCTTTTCACATTTCCTGTACTGTCATTCTGTAATGAATGACATGACAATCATTCTGAATAATAGACTGCAGCGCAGTCAGAACTACTGTCTTCGGTATGTCTACTGTCTTCAATGGCATGAACGAATTACTCAATCCCACATTACAAGCTCAACTCTCAAACTCCCAGATCAGAGACTATTCAGAATAAACAAACTTGTTAAAGAAATCTTCGAATATGGCAAACCTAATTACTTTAAAAACGATTTCAAATTTGTTTCTGAAAGCAGACAGAATGATGTTTCTCATACTAGAACCGGGGATAATACACTTAGGATACCGAACCACCGTACTACAATCTATACTAAATCATCTGTTGTAAGTGCTTGTCGGGCTTGGAACGCACTTCCTAATTCCTTTAGGTGCATTGAGAGTCGAGCGGGCTTCACCTCGTCATTGAAGAGGTATCTTTTGGAGAGAATGACTGCATCTTTTCAACCATAGATCACAAGCATGACAGCCTTCATCTTTCATTTTGTAAATAATATCCCATCAGTATTGTTCAGAAAATATAAACAAAAACTCAATTTCAATTATGTCCAATCACTTCTAATTTTTTCAATTTGTGTATAAATTTTATTCTATTATTACTAATTATATAGTCTCGCAGATCAAAGTTATCAAGGTTAAGTTTGAATGGACGAATTTTGTCCAGACTTCACCCTTATTACGTAAATGCTTCACATAAAATCGCATTGTTAATATCCAAACTTTTTCTCATATACAGTATAATACTGTGTTGTTAATAATATGCTTTTCAATAATTCACAATTATATTTTGTAAATTTATGTAAATAAAGTAATTTTATCTCTTATCTATTATCTATTACCTCTTTCGTATTCTCTCCTCTTCTCTTCATTCCTTTCCTCTTCTCACCTCTTCTTTAATATTCTTTTCTCTTCTCTCCTCTTCTCTCCTCTTCTCTCCTCTTCTCTCCTTTTCTCTCAACTTCTCTCCTCTTTTCTCCTCTTATTTTCTCTTCATTGCTCTTCTTTCGTCTTCTCACTATTCCCCTCCTCTTACCCCTCTTCACTACTCTTTTCTCATCTTCTCCCCTCTTTTCTCCTCTTCACTCAACTCCTCTCCTACCCTCTCCTCTTTTTTCGTCTTATCTCCTCTTCTCTCATTTTCTCTCATCTTCCACCTCTTCTCTCTTCTTCTCCCCTCTTCACCACTCTTCTTCCCTCTTCACTCCTCTTTTTTCTTCTTCTCTCCTCTTCTTTCGTCTTAACTCCTCTTCTTTCGTCGTCTTCTCTCCATTCCTCTCCTCTCCTATTCTCTTCTCTTCTCTCCTCTTTTCTCCTTTCCTCTCTTATTCTGCCCTTCTCTCTCCTCTTTTCTCCTTTCCTCTCCTCTTCTGCCCTTCTCTCTCCTCTTTTCTCATTTCCTCTCCTCTTCTGCCCTTCTGTCTCCTCTTCTCTCCTTTTTCCTCCTCTCCTCTCCTCTTCTCTTCTGTTCTGTCCTCTTCTCTCCTTTGCTCTCCTCTTCTCTTTTCTCCTCTTCTCTTCGCTACACTCCTTTCCTCTCCTTCCCTCTCCTCTTCTCTCCTCTTCTTTTGTCTTCACTCCTCTTCTCTTCTCTACCCTCCTTTCCTCTCCTTCCCTCTTCTTTTCTCTCCTCTTTTCTCATATTCACTCCTCTTCTTTCCTCTTCTCTCCTTTTCTTTCCTCTTCTCTCCTATTCTCTCCTCTTCGCTCCTCTTCTCTCCTCTCCTCTTTTCTCATATTCACTCCTCTTCTCTCCACTCCTCTTCTCCCCTTTTCACTCTTCTTCTCTCCTTCCCTCTCCTCTTCTCTCTCATTACTCTTACTTCTCTCATTTCTTTGCATACTTTTCAGCGTTTTCCATTAATTTTTCACGCAGACAGCTTCATTAACGACCGCTTTACACGCACTGGGAATATCGCGTTTCATCTTTTTCCATGAGCTTGAAATAAGCTATCTCCTGTCTCTTTCTAACAGAAAGAAATTAATTGTCGTTTAATAATTGCGGAAATTTATCGAACGTGATGAAAAATTTAGCATTTGATGTCAAACAATGACATTAATCCAGTTCAGTCACCTCTATTGAATTTCCTCTATCAGTTCGCGTTATAAATTTTTGTGTAAACAATTTTTGTCCACATTTATTTCATTTCGACACACAAGCCAGAGAGATGAGAAACGTGGTGCATACGTAAAGAATTTTGTTTCTCACTTTGAGAAACAAAGATCACTGTTGAACTTGATCACTGATTATAATAATAGTAGTGGTAATAATAATAGAAGAAATTATTGCAATAGTGAGTCTAATAGTGATAATAATAATAATAATAATAATAATAATAATAATAATAATAAAAATAATAATAATAACCGAATCGATTTGAATATTAATTTGTTCAATTAAACAAAATAACTATATACAACTCGGGAAAAAATCAAGAGATCGGAATAGAAACATTAGAAAAGAAGACTATTGAGTGATTCAAACCCGATCTGCTACTGTCCAAGATCCACTATAGCTAACGTACCCATAATGATTATTATGAATTTTATTTATATCATTTGAATTTATAATGCGAAAATTTATCGAAAATGAGTAAGATATAGTTGATATTCCACATCCATAATCATATGTAGTGACAACTATTTCTTAAAATTAACTTTTTATAGTAAATTCATGACTTGCAGTCAATTTTAATTGTGAATAAAAAACTTTCTTTTAACCTTAAACACTGCTAAACTGTAGGCATGGATGATGATAGCTTGTCTTGCTGAATTAAATTCTTGGGTAAAAATTGACTACAAGTCGTTGAATTTACTATAAAAAGGAAAAGAATTTACTATAAGGAAATAATATTAACAACGCAGATCGTTATGTTACAAGAAATCCAAGAATATCTAATAGTCCCACAATATTTATTGATAATCAATAAATATTATTGATAATCAATAAGACTATTTTTCATGTGAAGACTATTTTCAATGCCATAGGTCTTATAGGTACAATCTGATGTAACAGGAATTTGTGAGGATTTCGATGATCGGAATAAATCAATAATTTGTTCTGTTCTCAGGTTGGTGAACCAGTGAATCGAGTCGTAAAACTACCATCATTGCAATATGGCTGCCGTATCCTACACTTGTGATACGTAATATTTATGAGCAGTAATCTCTCATGGATGATAGCTCTGATCAAACTCTGCTAATTTAAAATTCACCCACAAAATCTGATAAGTAGCAAGCGAAGGTAGATCTGTAAACTTTTTTAAAAGCACCACTGGAGATCTGCTCGTAAAGTCTCCATTACCAGAGCAAGAGAATATGAAGCAGAGATGACGAGAATTCAACGATTTTATGTGGGAATATTTTCTTCAAGATACTGCATTACATGCATTTTCTTCGAGAGTTCTCACAAAAATTCGCGAGAAAAACATTGAGGTGAATATTCTTCATGTCAGTATTTACTCTAGTCATTAGATATTGTATTTTACTCAAGGAATGAAATAAATAAGAAGAAAAAAAATATTTTTTGATTGTCCAAAACATGGGTTTATGCATTCTGAATTGGGAAGGAAATAAATAATACAATAATTTAATACCTACTTCAATCCTGGAATTATTTACAGCCTTTCCATAAATACTTTAATTTTTAAGTAGAATTCTTGCTCGAAACCTGATAGTAGAGGAGGAGGAGAAGGAGAAGGAGAAGAAGGAAGATGTGAAGATAAAGGAAGAGGAGGAGGAGAAGGCAGAAAAAGAAGAGAAGGCGAAAAAAAGAGAAGGATGAGAAGGGGAGGAGGAGAAGGAGGAGGACGAGGAGAAGAACTAAGAAAATGAGGAGGAGGTGGTGGTGTTGGTGGAGGAGAAGGATGAGAAAAAGGAGTAGGAGGAGTTGGAGAAGAAGGTAAAGAGGAAGGAGAAGCAGGAGGAGGAAGAGGAGAAGGAAAAAGGATAGAAGGAGGATAAAATGAAGGCGGAGGATTATGACGAGAAGGCAGAAAACGAAGAGAAGGATGAGAAAGAGATTGAGAAGGAGGAGAAAGAATAAAAGGAAAGATAAAGAGGAAGGAGAGGTGGAGGAGGAGGAGGTGGTGGTGGTGGAGGAGGAGAAGCAGTAGATGGAGGAGAAAGAGAATAAAGAGAAGATGGAAAGAGGAGGAGGAGAAAGAATAGAATAAGGATAGAAAGGAGAGGAGTAGCTAAAGGGGGTGGAGGAGGAGGAGAATGAAGGAGTAGGAGGAGTAGGAGGAGAAGGTAGAGAAGAAGAAGGAAGAGAAGGAGAAGGTGGAGAAGGATAAGAAGAAGGAGAAGGAGGAGAAGGAAGAGATGGAGAAGGTGGAGAAGGAGGAGAAATAGAAGTATTATGAGGAGAAGGAGAAGATAAAACGCGCCATAATAATTCAACTTCCATCAATAAGTAATAATTGCACAAACGATGAAGAAATGACTCATTCTTTGAAAAGTTATCATTGAAAATTCAGCTACGAAGTCGTATCATCGGAATTGTCTCTTCGTCAGATAACAAGTTACACAGAGGACTCTCAGGAAAAGGAAATAAAAATGGCTGTTGCTTGTGTGGTGAGTCACTGTTTTCTGATCATTGACTTCTCTTTTATGACTTTCTTTATTACTTTTTCACGCACTGTGCGATTGCCTGCAACGATGTGGGGTTCTAGATAAAATTGGAGAAGAGGGTAGGAAGCGTGTATATGGAAGAAGAAGTAAAAGTAATGAAAAGGAAAAACAACTTTTCCGATTTGAGTTTTCGTATTGCAATGTATTAAATGCAGTCAATTTTCAGCGCCTGCCAAATTCAATCAGTTGTGCATTTTATTTGATCAATATAAGCGACAAAGTTGCAAATATTGCCGGAGTAACTGAATTTTAAAATGAAAACTTGTCTGTGGGATCGGCTCGAAAAAAGAGTTTTTCTTCGTCCTCCTTCTCCTCCTGCTCCTCCTCCTCCTCCTCCTCATCCACAGCATCACCCTTCTTCTTCTTCTTCTTTTTGCTCTTATCCTTATTCTTCTCCTTCTTTTTCTTCTTCCTCCTCCTCCTCTTTCTCCTCCATCTCCTCCCTCTCCACCTTCTCTTCCTTTTCTTCCTTCTCCTGCTTTCTCTCCTCCTCCTTCTCCTCCTAATAATCCTCGTCCTCCTTCTCCTCCTCCTCTTTTTTTTCGTTATCATCATCAACCTACTCCACCACCTTCTCGTTCTTATTATCTTCTCCTTCTTTTTCTTCAGTACTCTTTCTCCCTATTCTTCCTTTCTTCACTCCTTCTCCCTCCCATCTTTACCTCCTCCTCCTCCTTCACCATGTCCTCTTTCTCCTCCTTCTCCTCCTCCTACATTTCCCACTTTTCGTCCTTTCCCTCCTTTTTCCTCCTCCTCCTGCTCCTCCACCTTATCATCCTTCTCCTCCTCTTACTTCTTCCTCTCCTCTTTCCCACTCACCACCTCCTCCTTCCCCACCTTCTCGTTCACCACCTCCTCCTCCAACTACTCTTACCTCTCCTACTTCTCCTCCTAATCCTTCCCCTTCCGCTTCTCCTTCTTCCTCCCTTACTTCTCCATCACCCTCTCCATCACCTCCTTCTCCTTCACCTCTTCTCCTCCTCCTTCTTCTTCTTCTATTCCTTCTTCTTATACCTTTTTCTTCTCCTTTCTCTCTCTTTTCGTCCTCATCGTCTTTTTTCTCATTTTACGTCTCTTTTTCCTTTTTCTCCTCCTTTTTCCTCCTTCTCCTCCTCCTCCTCCTTATCATCCTCCTCCTCCTCCTACTTCTCCACCTTCTCGTTCTCCACCTCCTCCTCCCTCTACTCCTACCCTTCCTGCTCCTTCTCCTAATCCTCCCCCTTCTGCTTCTTCTTTTTCTTCTCCTAATTCTCCTTCTCCCTCTTCTTCACCTGTTCCTCCTCCTCATCCTTTACCACCTTCTTCTTCTTCTTCTTCTTCAACCCTTCTCCTTTTTCCCCTTCTACTCCTTTTCCTTCTTCTTGTTCACTTTCTTCTTCATTTCGTCTTTTTCTTCTCCTCCTTCTTCTGCTTCACCTCTTTCTTCTCCTTCTTCTTCTTCTTCTTCACTTCCTTCTCCACCTCCTTCCTCTTTTTCTTCTTCATTTCGTCTTCTTCTTCTCCTCCTCCTGCTGCTTCCCCTCCTTTTTCTTCTCCTCTCTCTCTTTTCGTCCTCATCATCTTTTTCTCATTTTTCATCTCTTTTTCGCTTTTAACATTCACTTCAAAGTTGAAAAGTGATTGATAGGCAAGCTCTACACCTACAGCCAGCTACTTTGTTCCTTCTGCTGGTCTGTTGCTCTGATGAGAACCTGTCATTAATCTTTGAATTGGCAATAAAACTTATTTTCACTTGCATCAGCTCTCCCGCCCTGGAAAATTGCAAAAGTTATCCAATATTTTCTCCTTGGAAATGAGAAAGCACGCTTTACTTCTCACCACCCCACCCTTTTAAGCCTCAAGCACAATAATTTTGTATTTCTAAAGTAGGTACTTTGCCATCAACAACATTTCGCTTCTCAATAAAATAATAAGAACTTTTGTTTGTCATTGGAATGCAGCGACATTAAAGTGGGCACATTTAAAATGGATTTCTTCGTTAATAAGGTGAATTCCGATTTAATTACGACAAATTTCGACAAATCTCCATACATTGAGAAAATATGTTGTAAAATTTCATCTGGGGTATATTTGTCCTGCGACAGCTCGCTAGATTGAATGACAAAAAGTTACTTTTTACAGCTCACCATGGGCTCTTACTGTCACATATTAGGTATGCTATCTTAGTATGGGGTAATTCATCAAAACAAAATCTTGATAGGGTGTTTAAGATCCAAAAGAAAGCGGTTAGGTGTATAGAAAGAGTAAATAGATTAGATTCATGTAGGCCGTTGTTCAAGAGACTTGGTCTCCTAACTGTACCCTGCTTATATGTGTATGAAGCTACTTTATATGTAAAAACGAATGATATTAACCAAAATCTTGATGTACATGATTATAATACAAGAAGCCGAGGAGGAGATTATCACTTGGTGAGTCACAATAGTAGCTTATTCAAACAAAAACCTAGTTATATTGGTAGGAAATTCTACAACAAGCTACCGCAGTTTTTGAAGTCTTGAAAATATAGAAATATTTAAAAAACAATTGAAGAAATATTTAGTTGATAAAGCTTTTTATAGTGTACAAGAGTTCCTTTCACATCAAAATTAAGCCTCACCTCAACTAATTGAAGTAATTATGGTATCTAATATTGTTGATCTTATACTCCTTAACTGGAGTCTCCAAGACGTAATCTACAAAAAAAAAAAATGTATTGGGATATTGCACTATGTGATTTGCTTGATTTATAAATTTTGAATTTGTATTTCTTTATTTCATTGCATAAAATGAATTCAGTACTGAATTCGTACATTTTGTCTTGAAATTAGATTTTGATTATTATTTTTTCAATTCTTTTTGAATTGTTGATAATGATGTTGTAAATACAGGTAATTTGCGAAGAGAGCAGTTTTGGTATTGTGTCTGTTGAATCTTCACATCCACTGTAATTTTTTCACAAAATATAAATATCCGTAATTTATTCCATACATTTATTCCAAGAAACAAGATACTAGTTTCTTTAGTACCCCGTGCTCCCCCCCCCCCTCAAAACCAATATGTACTAAAAAATAAAGAAAGCGTGTCTTGATATTAATATTATCATTAATATTGATATTATATTTAATTATTATTAATATTAATTATTATATTGAACAAAACTCTTCCATTGAAATAGCCTACTTCATTACATAGTAATCTATGGTTAATAGGTTAATAGAAACATGTTTTTAATAGCCTTAGTAATAAGCAACATGATTGAGCCAAGATTCAAGCAATTTAGACTGATTTTTCAACAATATTCTGACCGATTTTTCCCGCTTGTTGGACTGGAATGGCATTCTTGTTCTCCATCTCGATTTCCAAACTAAAACTAAAATTTTTAACTTGAATACACTATACTAATTCAGTGGAAGGTGTGATACTATTGGTTCATAGAATGGGGATAGTTTAGTCTGTGATAGTTCAAGTTGAAGGCCTGTCATTGACTGATGGCTGAAAGCCTTTTAAAAGACTAGACACGCCCTTAAATGACAGATAACAAATAATTACGATAAAATTAGATGCTTCAATTTTTTTTTAAATTGAAACTTCTCTATCACATCGACGGTGAATACAAATGAATTATTATTTTAATCAAGTCAAAATTTATTGAAAATAACGACATTCTTAGACAGTTAGGCCTACACCATTGTTAATCAAACTAGAATTAGATAAATTTCAAAACAAAGTGGCTGCAACAAAAACATTTCTAACAAAAACATTTTGAATGAAGACATCCATTTTGATAACCATAAAATCACTTCTTCAAGGATTTAAAATGCGTGTAGCAGTGGCGTAGCCACGGGGGGCCATGGGGCCCAGGACCCCCCCCCCCCCCCCGAAATTTCAAAAATAAAAAAATCTCAAATAACTAATAGATAAGGACTTATTAAAGCCGAAGGGTTCCATCTGTTTTGTAGTATTATAACGAACAGAATACAGAAACCCGGATTGCCTAATAGAATATAGCTACAGTGTTATAGTCAGATTAATGCATTGTTCAAATATATTTCTTAATACTTACTCATATAGAAACTTGTTAGGTGCTCAAATGGATGATTTTGATTTAAAATGATCTAAGAAATCGAATAATAGCCTTAGTAATAAGCAACATGATTGAGCCAAGATTCAAGCAATTTAGACTGATTTTTCAACAATATTCTGACCGATTTTTCCCGCTTGTTGGACTGGAATGGCATTCTTGTTCTCCATCTCGATTTCCAAACTAAAACTAAAATTTTTAACTTGAATACACTATACTAATTCAGTGGAAGGTGTGATACTATTGGTTCATAGAATGGGGATAGTTTAGTCTGTGATAGTTCAAGTTGAAGGCCTGTCATTGACTGATGGCTGAAAGCCTTTTAAAAGACTAGACACGCCCTTAAATGACAGATAACAAATAATTACGATAAAATTAGATGCTTCAATTTTTTTTTAAATTGAAACTTCTCTATCACATCGACGGTGAATACAAATGAATTATTATTTTAATCAAGTCAAAATTTATTGAAAATAACGACATTCTTAGACAGTTAGGCCTACACCATTGTTAATCAAACTAGAATTAGATAAATTTCAAAACAAAGTGGCTGCAACAAAAACATTTCTAACAAAAACATTTTGAATGAAGACATCCATTTTGATAACCATAAAATCACTTCTTCAAGGATTTAAAATGCGTGTAGCAGTGGCGTAGCCACGGGGGGCCATGGGGCCCAGGACCCCCCCCCCCCCCCCCCGAAATTTCAAAAATAAAAAAATCTCAAATAACTAATAGATAAGGACTTATTAAAGCCGAAGGGTTCCATCTGTTTTGTAGTATTATAACGAACAGAATACAGAAACCCGGATTGCCTAATAGAATATAGCTACAGTGTTATAGTCAGATTAATGCATTGTTCAAATATATTTCTTAATACTTACTCATATAGAAACTTGTTAGGTGCTCAAATGGATGATTTTGATTTAAAATGATCTAAGAAATCGAATAAAACATGTTAGAAACTGTGACTACCATAATAATTATTGAAATATTACGTTAAATAAAACGCATTTTTTCAAGTTTGAAGTGGATTAACTTTGTTAATTATTGATAAATCACCTTTTTGAATAAACTCATCTTGTAGAAAATTTAGTTTTTAAGTTAAAATTCAGTATAACCCACTAGCCTAAACGCACCCAAAGTTCATGAAATCGGGATTTTATAAATGAAAATACACAAATAAAAGCAAGTTCTATGCAAGCATATAAAATCAGTGTGCTATGATAAAAAATTCCGATTTCATGAACTTTGGGTTGGGTGCGTTTTAGGCTAATGACATAAATTATAATTATGAAACTTATAAAAAGGTATGCTTTCTTCATGTATATTTGAGTTGTATTTTTATAAACTTGAAATGCAACTTATTATCATTGTATTAATTTTAAGATTCAGTACATAAGTTAAGTATGGTTAGTTCCAATTCAAGGGGTTTGACTCAAAATAGTCACAGATATTAGTATATCAAACCTTATCATTTCAAATCTGGCCACCTAGGTTCTTGGGTAGTAATTTTTCAAAAAATTGTCTAGATAAGCTTTTTACACCACTAAATTTAAAAAAATCCGGACCCTCCTATAAGCCAGACCCCCCTTTTGGTGAGCCCCCCACGAAATCTAATCCTGGCTACGCCACTGGCATGTAGTTCTTGTTTGGTTAAGAATAGTGTGACTGTGACTTGTAAATTGTTTTTAATAAACTTTATTGTTTTATCATCGTTGTTTAGTGCGATAGTAAATATGAATGGATTTTATTTGTGGGTTATTAAGATGAGATTATTATTAAGATTATTAGAATGAGATATAAATTAATTTGTGCACATTTGAATAGTAATATTTTTTGTATATTTTAGGTGTTGTTAATAATGTTCTCATTCTATTCCATTTATTTCGTTATATATTAATTTTAATTTATTTGAAGAGATAATAAAGAATAAGGAATCTGCTATTCCGCCATTTATTCAAGAGTTTAATCGCATCAGAAAAGGTGGTTGGAGAGTTTGTCTGTGATTAGATAAGTCTCTGGCTGGCGTCGTTTCCTGCATCCTTGGGTTCGAATCTCAGTCAGCCATGGATGTTTCTCATCATTCACCTCATCACCCACGAACAAGTCTCCAAACTCATGTTGGTTGGCATCATCCGCAATGAAAAAAATCCAATTTTGATTTTTCAACCAGGTTATGGTTTTGAAAGCTCTCGAACTCTCCGCAGTGTAACTACCTTATTTCCCAAGTACAGATTTCAACAATCTAAATGAATCCATATTGTTTCAAATCAACCTCAATAAATGAATAGGGTAGCAAATTCCAGGTACCGTATCCTATATACTATATACCCTATATACCGTACCCTGTTATAGATATGCAGTCAGTAGACCATGCCACCAATGAATAGCTACAATTAAGCATTCAAAACTCGAAATTGGTTCACAATAATCAGAATTTCAAACAAAAGTTCACTAACTGTGATTCCGTGATTGATACAATTATTAAAGCTGGATTTCGATACTTTTTTGAACAGAAACATCGATTTGTTAGTGATTGATACAGTTAGAGCTGGATTGCGATACTTTGGTGAACAAGAATATCGATCATTAGGTGGCACATTGATGTAGTTATTATGCTGGGTTTCGATATTTTTGTTATCGAGCTTTCATTCACAACATTGATGACACATGCAGTGAACATCAGTTTTCAAATCTGATTGAATAGGCGTTGATGGAACGGCTCTAATTTTGAGTTCTGACAGGAAAAGTTACAAGCTTGGAACGTGTCATGAAAACTTGACAATTAGATTCTGCTCTGGGTTTTTTATGGGGTGAACTGATGTTGTTCAAGAGGTGATAGTGATATTGTTCACGTTTCTCTTACATTCCAATTGAACTGACCCCATATTTCCATTCAGGTAGACTACCGTACTCTATGTGCAATGTGCATTGTATCTATGACAAGTGATCAAAACCAATTATTATTTGGCTACACAAGTTAACAAAATAATAATTTTAACTGGAAAAAAGTTTTGAATTCTCATTTTTGTCCAGTCATTCACAGGAGCGCCATTTCAATCCAATCTTGGAGGGGGGGGGGAGCGGCAAAAATCAGTCAGATTTGTTAAAAAGTCCATCTAAGTTACTTCCATGGAGTCGGCGTAGCCGAGTTGGCTTATCGCTGGTATGATAAGCCAAAGGTCCTGGGTTCGATCCCAGTTGAGTACAAGATATTTTTCTCGAGCCACTCCCGTGTTTCGGAGGACACGTTAAGCCGTCGGTCCCGGTTGCATATAAAAAAAAGCAGTCGTTAAAAAAGCGGCGAGGTGGAACTACCCGTAAGGGTCTCCCCACCACGAAAAGCCATACGAATTTACTTTTTTTTTACTTCCATTTTGTCTCAATTATGTTCCTGCTTCGTCAAAACCCTTTGTGCTAACCTCCAAATTTTCAAAAACCATAAAACTCTGGAAATGTTTAGTTTGTTTTTAATTTAATATATGTTATTCCAATAGAGTAATTTTGTTCAATATAATAACATGATATTTATACACGCATTATAACTATTTTTAGTATATTATAGGGGTGGAACTACGGACCCCCTGTCATCCCAAAATGGCGCCCCTGGTCATTCAATATCGAAATCTATAATGTCTGCTTGCAAACATTACTGCAGTTATATATTTTTTTGTAAACTGTTTGGACACAAATTAATCTGAGTAGCCTGAACTAATTTTGCTTCGTCAAAACCCCCTATGCCAACCTTACAATTTTTTAAAAACATGAAGTTCTTGTACTTCTTAGTTTGTAACCTGTTAAATGTTGCTGTTCAACTTATATTGTTTGTTGTAGTAAGCTTTGCCAAACATTTCCAAAACATTTCGGGCTCGGAATTGCTTGAAATGTGGTTTTAACTTATTTTAAAAATATTGTTATTTTTTTCATTCCTCGGGGGAATATCCCCTTTTTTGAATAGTTATATTTATTTATAAAACAAAACACTCATATACAAGTAATGGAGGAAATGAAAAATATTAAAATACACTAATGAAAACCAAAATTATACAAAAGTAAAACCTATAAACTATATTCCTATAAAAATATGAATATATTACTACATGTGGAGATAGAAACCCCTTCCAACTATGGTTGCTCAGATGCTCACGTCTAGTACGAGGGGTTCTCATGATTTTACGGTAAGAGGGAGAAGGAGAAGAAAGGAACGGTTAACGGATTTAATGGGTGAAAAGGAATGGTAAAACTACTATTTTTCCAAAATTAAAGAACAGAAAAGTCATTTTTTTTTATCCAATTTCTGATATCATTTTTCATTTTCTAATTATGAATAACATTCTCCTTTTGAATAAACGAAATATTATGGTCTTGAATTATTGTTAGAGAACCTCCCCTCTTATGGTGTATACTATAGTGTCTGGAGCCTCATCCCCTTTCCACATTACATCATTGGTCATCCCCACCCCCCTACAAGACTGACCCTCTAGCTACTTGCAATAACTGAAATGAGTGCAGTAAAGGAATATTTCTCACAGGTTAGAAATGATTAGAATATTAAATAATTTTTTTATTCAATTCATACAAAATCAATTCCTCAAACGGGACCAAAATGTTCGAGTAACATTCAGTTGCGCATTCAAGACATTAAAACCGCTTTAAACGCTTAATATGCAATTACTCCGAAAACAGGTGTTTGCCATTAACCTGCGAATAATACGACCTTGAATAACTTGTTATAAAGGGTGCCTTCCAAAAGTGGTGCGCAACAATAGATCTCTCTTATTCAATTAGAAGTTTAAATTGGATAACCATTCTCCAGGATTAATCCAGCCGTTCCAGTTCCAGTTTCAATGACATCTGAGCGCTCTTTATGCTGGATAACAATGCATTTCACATGCCGTGTGCTGGAGAAGTGTATTTTGTCGTAAACAACAAACTCATGCAGTGTAACTCTGTCACTTGGGTTGCAATTTTCTGGAACTTTTGTAAGTATATTCAGCAAAGTATCTCTTTATTTTCATATTATTCATAATATTTCTAAGCATTGAGTGTATAACTAGCTTAAAACTTTTGTGTTAAAATGTAGTATTCAACACTTCCTTATTTCAATGTGTTACAATTAAATTTGTGAACATTTGTAGCAACTTATTGGAGACTTTTGTTGTTTACATTCAGCCAAGGAACTAAGTTCTGTATTTCTGTGCTTGCTTTGCTTATGCATGGAACTTGTTTACATTTAAGAACTTAATCAATTTAGAAATCACTTCACTAAGGATAGGCTGCACAGTATATTCGCGCAGTATTTCATCTAGCCTCTTCAGAATAAAAGCCGAATAACACTGAGTTTTACAAGAGCTTTTCAAGTCTCCAGAGTCAGATTGAAAGAAATAGCGGGTGGAGAAGGAGGAGGATTGGGAGGGGGAGAGGAGGAGGATAAAGAATAGATCAGGAAGGCTGTTGAAACAGATTGGGGAGTAGGTCTGCGAAAAGGGTTAGTATGAAATGGATTAAAGTAATGTTGGTATGATGCCGAGAAGGAGGTATAATGATGCATTGTATGACATAATTATGATATGAGAGAAAAGAACAGAAAATTATGAAAAAGAAATAATTAGGTGAAAGAAGAAGAGCCGCTGTCACTGTCAAGGTCACTCCGAACGGCTCATCCCTCTGAACTAGTACCGTTCTAGCCTACTGACAGTCTGACACCATGGTGGAACGATACATTCCACCATGGTCTGACACTGTGTTCAAGTCCACTTTACTGTGCTAACGCTAAATAGTTTCACTAAAACCAGATTAGGGAGTAAGTAATGGTTCGTCTATGCTAAAACTCTGTATCTAGCAGTACTTCAATTTATTCATTACTAAAAATAAATGAATGAATAAATATACAGAATGTTTGAAAAAGAGCTCCCTAGTCTTAAGTATAAATGAATTTATGAAATTTATGAAAAACTACATCAATGATTACATACAATGAAAGAGAGTACCTTGTTTGAACGTCAGTAGACTTCAATGTGGGATCCATTTTTGCCCTGGATGCACGTCGAGACGATATTCCACTTCTCGCCACGTATTCACCAACATATCAGCATGCACATGGTTACTGTAATGAGGTGGGGCAGCATCTTGTTGGAAAAACACAAGCCGTTTTCCGCCTCAATATCTTTCAGTTGGAGAAAGACAAACTCTTTCAACGTGTAATAAATGTCCCCGTACAGATTCTATGACACATTAGAACTAGGGAGTTATTTTTCAAACACTATGTATATCCTCTTATTGGTCGGGATATTCTATTCACATTGCCGTTTTAGTCATTTTTAAAAAGAGTCATAATAATAGCCCACACTTTGATAAATACCCTATCATGATACTGACATCTGGGCTGTTGAGAATAATTTAATGTTGAGAATGTCTTTTTGCTATCAAATTGAGCCTAATCACGACATTCTATGTGCAATAATAGAATATTTTAATACATAAAGGAGAAGAAAGTGGTGATGAAGAAGTACAATAAGAATAAGGAAAAGGAATAAGAAAGGAAAAGAAATAGAAGAAATAAAGACAAGAAGAAGAAAAGAAGACGTAGAAATGTTTTCAGTTCTAAGAAAGATCTCATTTCTAAGAGATTTAGTTTAGAGATTTAGTCTAAGAGATTTAGAATTAGTTTTGAAGCTGTAGATTTTCCTATAAGATAAGAAGCCATAGGCTACATATAAAATAAATTCGAAATCACCCTAGTGATATAAGTTATCACAATTCACGTTATAACACATCTGTGAGAACTATTGAGAATGCTCAGAAGCATAAAAGTCCCTTGAAATAGATTTCCCCATGAAAATAGAAAACCGTTATTGAAATATAATGAAAATAAATAACATTATAGTATTATTTCATAATTTTCAATCTAAAAGATAAAAGGGATGGTTGAGAACGTTTGAAAGAAACTAAATTCGCGATCGAATTCCGGTATAAGCCCCAACACTTGAAACTTTTTTATAGACTGTTATAAATGTAAAACTATTTCATTTGTTTCCATTTCATTAGGCCCCAAATGTTTGATAACACAGAATTTACTTCATTCAAAAACATATTTTGAGAACGGTTCTAGGCAGACAAAGTCTTTTCTCTATGTTTTTTAGTAAAAGGTGTAAACCATCAACCTTAAACATTTCAAATATTCAAGCTTTGTTATAACTATGCTGAAATTTTAGTGTGGTCATCTAAATGTGCCTTTTGTCAGATTAAAAAAACAAAAGTGCCAATAAAACGTTGCTCCATTAAAAGCATTTGATAGATCGCCACTTGATGATGGAACCCGGAGTGCATTTGTTTTTTCAAAAATTCGTGCATACGTTTTATTTTATTGAAAGTGAAGACAATGCTCCTGGAAACCCGTTTATATTCAGATCAGGAATTTTTTGGGATGTTTCCCAGCTCAATTAACAGTCAACTTATTCAAATAAAAAATATTCATATAATAAGACGAAATTGTCACAACCACATTTATTAAAAATTTGAGAAACTAGTTTCGGTTGTTACGCCATTATCAATCTCAATCATACTAAAACAAAAGTACAGAGAAGCTTAATACATACTGAACATGAAATGATACTATTGGCTAAGCGTGGAAGAGGCTGACCTTCATCGGACCTTGATTGGCTGTCAAGTCACGCCCCCTGGTGGGAGGAGTAACAAGCAAAAATATGAGTCAAATCAATAACTAAACACTGTGAACATCAAGAAAGCAACAAAGAAGAAAAATACGTAATAAGGCTAGAATTTAATCAAATTAGAACTAAAATGCAGTTAAGGTCAACTGAGAAATACATGTAAGAACTGTTTTTTAAATGTAGGCTGGAATTATGATGAAACCAAGTTAGTTGTATTGAATTGTTTAAAATAAATTTGGTCATTTAAACTAGTATTGGAATCGTTTTTTGCCAACATAGTTATCTCCAAAGCTTCCAAAATGTTCAATAGTTCAATTGTCTGCCTTTGCCAATCAAATGCAGAAATTCAACAATTTCTTCAGCCTTGAACTTGTGCCCATTATAAATGAGATGTTCTGCAAAATTTGAATCTCCTTTTTGGGTTTTCCAATCCCTGATATGTTAATTTATTCTACATTTGAAACCTCTACCAGTCTGACCAACATAACAAGTATTATTTTTTGGAAAAAAGATGGCGGAGAATGAGTGTAATTCGCAATGTGGATCGTGTAGAAATAGCGTAAAAAGAAAAGATAATGCATTAATGTGCGATGGAATGTGTGGAAAGTGGTATCATATAGGATGTGTGAACATTTCTATAAATATTTACAAGAAAATTCAGGGAGTTAGTGAAAGTGTAGCATGGTATTGTCTTTCGTGCAAACAACAGGTAACAGATTACGTATCTAAGCATGTTATGAATGGTGACTTGAACGATAATAGTAATAGCATGAGTATTGTACTTGACGAACTTTCGAAAATAAGTGATAATTATTTGGAATTAGTTGAAATAGTGGAAAAAATAGAAAACTCCAAAACATCGACAAATATCCTGCAGGATAGGTTATGTATTACTGACTGTGTAAATTCAAAGACTACTTACCGTTCAAAACGACAGCGGCATAACCAAAAAGACGACACAACTGAATCAACTATTGTGGAAAAATCGATCACTCAATTTGACCTAATTGAAATTGAAGAAAATGAACCATTGAATAAGGACTTGAATGTTTTAGACAATACTGACATTATGAATGTGCATGATATTAGGAATTTCGACAATGTTGGACTTAACCCAACTGATAATGAATGTACAAATATTTTATCTACTGACAGTGTGGAAAAAAAAGGCGATTGGACAGAAGTTACATACAAGAAGGGTCACGATTTTAAGAAAGACTACACCAAGGTGGCCGGTACCTTGTGCCAACAGGGAGGAAAGCCTCGAACTGAATCAAGTGCTCAGGCAGTGAAAAACAAAGGTAATAAATTCTCGGGTGGCAAACCACTATTGATCGGTTCAAATAATCAGCAACAAGAGATAGAATTAAACTCAAAATTGAAGGGAGACAAAAGAGCATGGTATCACCTTGGCAAGGTTAAGAACGGTAAAACTGAAGAAGATGTAATAAGTTTTTTAGCTAATGCTTTCCCTGGAATAAATTTTGTTGTTGAAAGGCTTGATACTAAGAGTATGACATATTGTAGTTTTAAACTAGGAGTCGACTTTGAGCAAAAAGAAGTCATACTTGACGACTCTAAATGGCCTAAATATGTAACGCTAAGGCGTTTTTATTCAAACGACCTCCGGGAGGCATCCTAAGGTAATCGACAGAATGGCTATGGACTTGAGTGGAAGAAGATCTCCCACTGACAAATGAACATCAACAACTTAATGTAAGACAATCCCGACTAAATATAGTGACCTTGAATGTTCAATGCCTAAGAACAAAGCTTGATCTCTTAGAATTTTTTTTGAGGAACAGGAAACCCACATTTTTTGTGTGACAGAGCATTGGCTGAGTGAGGAGGAGAAAGATATCTATGAAAGTATTCATGACCTACATCTGGCTAGTATATAATTATGTGAGACGGCTCCATAAAAACGGCGGATCAGCAGTGTATATAAGACAAAATGTTTTTCACAGGAAAGTGGAAGGCTTGGAGGATTTCTGTTCTGAAATGTTGCTGGAGATGGCTGCAGTGGAATTGCTGGACCACTCTATGATTGTTGCATCTGTCTACCGCTCTCCAGATGGTGATTTCAATCAGTTCCTGCAGCATCTTGATAAGTGTCTTTCATTTTTGTGCAAAAAGAATAAGAGGCTTGCTTTATGTGGTGACTTTAATGTTCATCTTGAAGCCCCATCAAGAGAGAGATTGAGGTTTGAGTGCCTTCTGCGTGAGTGTGGTCTTTTCACTGCACATCGAATGCCAACTAGAGGTGCTGCATGCCTGGACATGGTAGTAACAAACCTTAACTCCTGGGAGTATAATACCAGTATTGTGGACCCACTGATCTCCGATCATGGTGCTGTGGTGTTTGAGACCAAACTGGCTAGGGTGGAGGTTATCCCAGTGAAGTCATCCTGGAGAGAAAAGTACACCCTGTACAAGAGGACAGTGAGAGAGGAACACCTGCCTCATCTTTGTCACGAACTTGAATGCATAAACTGGGTAGAGGTTTTCAAGGATACAAGACCGGAATTATTTTTTGACAAGCTGATAGCCATATACAATGCCAAATTCGATGAAATATTTCCTCAAACTTTAGTGAAGGCTTCAGGTACTAAAATGAAAAGGGCACAAAGTGTCCAAAAAGATAAATTCTGGTTCACCAAAGAGCTGCAGGGCCTCGAAGGGCATGTGGTGTTCCTAAATCACAGATGCAAAGCAGCCAATACACCTGACATGCGAGCCCCTCTGTACAGAACCTATGTTGAACTCAACAAAATCTACAGGAAAGCTGTAAGGGAAGCTAAGATGGCTCACACAGGCAATCTTATAAAATCGGCCACAAATCAGTGCAAGGCAGCCTGGGAAGTGATCAACATGCATTGACCAAAAAAACCTGAAGTTGAGTCACCTTTAAATCCAGATGAGTTCAACAACTATTTTGTGACATCTGTAAATGAGATAGTTTCGGCACTGCCTGTCACCAATGAACACCCAACATCAGATATCAACATAGCTCAACAAGGAATGTATGTATGGAAAGAAACAAGCCCCTTGCAGATAATCAACACTGTGAGAAAATTCAAAAACTCCAAGTCTCAAGATGTTCATGGCGTATCCTGCTGGGTCCTGAAGAAGACAATCATGTCAATTGCTGAGCCAATGGCCATTGCCATAAATAGTTGTCTAAAGAGTGGAAGATTTCCAGATATCCTGAAACTGGCCGAGACCATACCAATTTTTAAAAAAGGAGATGCGGACCACCCAGCCAACTTCAGACCTATATCCATTCCTCCCACATTGTTAAAGGTTATTGAAACCATCATGAAAGTGCAGTTGGTAGATTACTTTGAGAGCAACAACTTATTTTCCAAATCTCAGCATGGCTTCAGAAATGGCTGATTGACAACCACTACACTTATGGATTTGACAGCTGAGGTACATGATGCTTTTGAGAATGGCGAACTCCTTGCTCTCACCCTTCTTGATCTTAGCAAGGCATTCGATTGTGTACCTCATGAAATACTTGTTAAAAAATTGTCCAATTATGGCATTGGTGGTGTGGTGTTGAACACACTCAGCAGCTATTTGAAGAATAGACACCAAGTGGTCACGTCAAGGGGCGCCACATCAGGAGAGAGAGAAAATAAGCATGGTGTACCCCAAGGTTCTGTCTTGGGCCCCCTGCTTTTCATCCTTCTAATGAACGATTTCACCACGGGAAATAGCTCCATATTGTTTGCTGATGACACCACAGTGATGACAAGAGGTGATACATACAACAAGGTGACTGCACTGAATGAAATTAGCTCCCTCAAGGCAAAAAATTGGTATGTGCAAAATAGGATGAAGCTCAATGAAGACAAGTCCCAGGTTCTCATCTGCTCCCTGAAGAAAGACACCCCCAATGAGGTCACAGTGCCAGTTAAGCTGCTTGGGTTCTGGATGGACGAGAGATTGCCATGGGGCCACCATGTGAGCCAGGTCTGTGTCAGGATCTCGAGGGTCATCCATCTGCTGAGTAAGCTGAGATATGTGGTCTCCCTGGAGTATTTGCTAACGGCCTACCACGCAATGCTCCATAGTCATATCACATATGGACTTATCTTGTGGGGACACACCCCTGCTTGTGTTGATGTGCTTCTGCTTCAGAAAAGAGCCATAAGAATTATAACTTTCTCTGACCGCCTTGAACACTGCAGGCCACTTTTCAAAAAATTTAAAATATTGACAGTGTTCAGCCAATATGTACTGTGCTCGCTGGTTTATACAAGAGACAGGGCCGACAGTTTAAGAAAGAGAAGTGAAGTGCACCAGCACAACACACGTTCTGCAGGCAGACTCGACCTTCCACGCAGCAGATTGGCAGGGACCCAGAAGAGCTTCCAAATTGCAGCCCTGAAGCGCTTCAACAGTCTGCCAGATTGGTTGAAAAAGAAAAACTCTACAAGCTTCAAAGAAATTCTGGAGAGGGAACTGATGGAGAGGCCCATCTACTCACTCACCGAGTTAGAGGAGGAGCCACTTTTCACATGTAGTGAATATGGCAGACCACCACTGTCACATAATTGAAGAGATGCAATCTCTATGATGTTCCTGACACAGTCCATCTGGTTCTCCCAGTCATCGACTAAGACATCAAGTAAGTAAGTATTACAATCACCGCAATTCAATTCATAAACCCCACTTTAAACTTGTTTCTTTTGATGTAAATAATCTCTTTACAAATATACAAACTGAAGAAAGCCTTAACAGAGCTGAAGAGATCATGGAAACTACAATTAATGATCCTATTATTAGAACTGAGCTGTTAGGATTGATGAAGTTATTTACTGAATATAACTATTATAAGTTTGACAATAAATTTTATGAACAGAAAGATGGGTTAGCGGTTCACCCCTTTCACCACTGCACACTGAATTATTTAAGGCTATCGATATAGCCTTTATCGTTTCCATGATCTCTTCAGCTATGTTAAGGCTTTCTTCAGTTGGTATATTTGTAAAGAGATTAGTTACATCAAAAGAAACAAGTTTAAATTGGGGTTTATAAATTGAATTGCTGTGATTGTAATGCTTGTTATGTTGGTCAGACTGGTAGAAGTTTCAAATGTAGAATAAATGATCATATCAGGGTTTGTAAAACACAAAAAGGAGATTCAAATTTTGCAGAGCATCTCATTAATAATGGGCACAAGTTCAAGGCTGAAGAAAATGTTGAATTTCTGTATTTGATTGGCAAAGGCAGACAGTGGCGGATTAATGAATTTTTATGGGAGGGGGCGACATACCCCAAAAATACCCGTTGGTCGGGGGGGGGGGGGGGGTATGGAATAAAATTTTTGGAAATTTAGTAGCCTTTAACCGCATTTTACACCATTCTAGCACTTAAAATGTAGTAGAAATATAATTTTTTCGTGTTTAAGAACAATCAAATTTCCCCTAGCTAGAGTAGTTTATTTCTGTATATTCATGTGGAATTAGGAATACAAATTTTTTTATACAATACAATATGTCTTGAACAAAAATTGCTTTGCTAGCTTAATTTTTATCAAAATTTACAGAGAAATGAACAGAGTCTAAGCAATTTATTTGTGATCGTGATGATTTTTAGACCTATATATATATTTATATTTATTATTTGCAGTATTCAGCCAAACGCGGTAGAGTTAACATCGTAGTGCCAGTAGATTGTAGTCGTAGAAAAGTAGTTCACAGTATTCGAGCAATCAGCGATATTTCGTTTTCGTATTTGTGTTTCTAATTTGAGTGAAACTAGTTATGAAAAATATAGGAACTTGAATTACGAAAACTGGTTAAAAGTATGGATAAGCTGGTTAAGTTACCAACTTTTCTGGTTGGAGAATTCGAAGAAGAAGAGGAAAATCAGAACTCTCTCATCAACGCAGAGGACTCATTAAACCTCACGGTCAACGTAGGGGACCGCAGCCTTTTGGAGGACGTAGGAAGTCTCAATGACTTGTACAATGATCTCATAACTTGGGGCAGTACTACTTTCGATAAGAAGAAGCTACCTAGGAGTGATTTCGATGCCTTCAACTTACTCTGTAATAAACTGGGAATAATAATAAGCAGGGTCGAGACGAGGCGCAACACCCAAAACAAGACAGGGAACGAAGTAAATAAGCAGACTGGAAAAATTGGAGAAAAGCGTAAGCCAGCTCACAACTGAGATTTCCAGAGGACAGTCGAGGCCTACAAGATCGTTCGCAGAAGCGGTCCAACTCCCAGGAAAGATAAATGGGTCGAAGCAGCCTGAGAAGAGACAACAATTACTGCGGAAAGTCGTCGAGAAAAACAATATTGTAATAGTGAAACCCAGTTCAGTTACAACAGGAAGTGATAATGAAAATAGTGCGAAAATTAGGGAAGCGTTGAAAAAAATCATCCCAAAAGAGAAATCTTTAAAAATAAAAAAGGCAGTGAACGTGCGCGGTGGTGGAGTTTTATTAGTGATGGACCCATCAGAAGATAAGGATAAGGTTTTGGGAAAAGGTATTGTTAATAATAAGGAATTTGAAATTAGCGTACCCACTTTGAAAAAACCAAGAGTAATAATATACAACGTCCCAGTAGAGTTGAATGAGAGTGAACTAGTTATGGATATATATAATAGAAATTTTTCGAGCATAAGGAATTTAGCTTATTATTCAAAGTAGGACAAAAAGGGAAAGAGAACACCCATTGGGTAGTTGAATGCTCGTCTAACATCCGCCGAGAAATCATAAATAAAGCACGTATTTATGTAGATTGGACCTCTTGTCGAGTGAAAGACTATGTTGCGATCTCTCGTTGTTTCAAATGTCAGGGTATAGGTCATGTTTCAAAGTTTTGTAAAATAAAATCAACAATTTGTGGTCATTGCGCTTTGGAGGGCCATGATTTTAAAACCTGCCCGAACAAATTGCAAGAACCTATATGTGTAAATTGCAAAAAAACAGAAAAAAGAGCACAAACATAAAGTAAACAATTCAAGCTGTCCCACGTATATTAAAGCAATTCAAACGTTGATAGATAGAACGGATTATGACCATTAGAAAATACTACCTTAAATTGAGGGCAATTCATTCATTCAAAATAAATTTTTGTATTGGGTTGATAATATTGAACTCATTAAACAGTGCACTTCAATTAGAAATAGATAAGACCAACTACAATAGTAATTCAATATGAATAATAGAATAATTAATGTAGAAGAAATAGATTTTCATAATACTCTGGAAATTGATGACACACTTGCTTTCCATCCGAAACATTTTTGTCAATCTGGTATATTTTTCAATATTATCCAGCTCAATATACGTAGCCTTAGGAAGAACTTTGATCAATTTATTATTTGGCTTCAAAACAGCAGTGTTAGATATGATGTGATTATTTTAACAGAAACTTGGATTTCAAATGATGAAAAATTTATGTATAACGTAAACGGTTACAATAATTTTTGTCAACCTAGTAAAAAAACAAAATGTGACGGCGTAAGCATTTACATGAATGAAAATATTGAGTGTAATAGAATAGTATTTGAGTTGGAACAGTCCAATGGTATTCGATTAGATTTTAAACTTAATAATGTTGATTATACAATTCTTGCTATATACCGATCTCCATCTACCGATATTAATTTATTCATAAATGAAATTGATCATTGTCTGTCTAATCTTTCTACTGAGTATGCTATTCTTATTGGTGATATGAATATTAATTTACTTGATGGTGGTGGACTGACTCATGAATATGTAGGTGTGCTCAACCTGAATGGCTTTGAATCGTTCATAAACAAACCTACCAGAATTCATAATAGTGGCAAGTCTTGTATCGATCATATTTTTATAAAAAGGCCGACATCACATAATACAATAATTAGCGCTGTACTGAAAACTACCATTACAGACCACTTTTGTGTTGCAGTCAGCTTAGATACCAAGGATAGAATAAATAAAGTTGTTATGAATCACAAAACTAATATTAATTATAATGCACTCAAACAAGAAATTGAAAAAGAAACTTGGGATTTTACTAATATTGTATCCTACGAGGACATTGATAATGTAACCAATAGTTTCATCCATAGAATTAAAGAGCTCATTGATAAACACACTACTACGATAAAAAACGGTCCATAAGTACAAACCTCTAAAGCCATGGATTTGCCGAGGACTCATAAGTTGTGTCAGGAAAAGGGATGAAATGTATAAAAAAGTTATAAAAAATCCTCTTAACACACAATTGAAAAGTGAGTACTGTGCTTATAGGAATACTCTGAATACAATTATAAGACATACAAGACTGAATTACTTCAGAAATAAAATAAATCAGAATAAAGGTAATATTAGGAAAACTTGGGAATGTGTCAAAGAAATGATGAGCATTAAGGCAATAAAATCTGAAGTAAAAGTGGAGTCCAATAGACTTAACAATTTTTTTGCAAACGTAGGTAAATTTTATGCAAGGTTTAGATCACATTAATATTCATAATTTGAACTGTGATAATTTAGGCTTGATTGACTGTTCATGTTCCAAGTTGAAAAGAGAAGAACACGTTAAATATCTAGGCATAATGGTTGATCAACATTTACGATGGGATGTACACATAAACTATACTTGTAATAAACTCAAACATTGGATTAGTAAATTCCATAATATAAGCCAATTGAGTGACAAAGAGGTCTCAAGACTAATATATTTTGCCTACATCCAATCCTTCCTGCAATATGGAATAAAAATTTGGGGTGGGACTTATTCTAACCACATGGAAAAGATTTTTGTCATTCAGAAACACCTGATTAGAGCTATATTGGGAAAACCTAGACGTTATCCAAGTGTAAATCTGTTTTGTGAACTGAAGGTCCTAACTGTCCGACAGCTATACATTAAGAATTTAATCATATACATAAATAAAAATAAAAATCTGTTTAACTTGCGTGAATCAGCATATAACCTTCGACTCTCTTCCATTACTTTTCAAGTTGCAGATACTAATTTATCTATTTGTAGAAGACAGTTTTTGTACATTGCATCTAAACTCATAAACAATATTCCAAATCAATTTATTTCAAGTAAGTTCAGTAAAAAGCTTGTTATGGAGTTAAATGTATGGATAGTTTTAAATAATCCTATTGTATTCTAATTATTGATTTTCGACAGAACTTCTCCTTAGTTTGGTGTAGAAGTTTTAGTGTTGACTTATTTTTGGACTGTTAATTTATTGCGGTCTCTTTACATTTTTGTCTCGCCTTTCCATATTCCTTTCTTTTACGTACTCCCTTTCCCCTTCCCTGTTTCCTTAGTTTGTTTTATTGCTTCAGGTTTTTCAATCCTTCTGTCCTATAATTAATTGTAATGGCTAAATATATATCAAACTTTACCTTAGTTTAAACGTTTCCTTAAATTCTTTTCAGAAATTATAATTGTATAACACTCGGCCCCTGCGCACAGGTTTTAACCTTATTATATTTTTAATTTAGTGCTTTTTATATTTAAATTGTATATTCAGATGTATTTCATATATATTCTTATGTTTCTTTTTTGTGAAAAGGATAAATAAATGATTTTGATTTTGATTTGATTTGATTTGACTATAACTCAAATGACACATTTCCTGATTTTATAAATAAACCTAAAAGTGAAAACTCTAATTTCTATTTATTTCCTACTGATCACATTGAAATTCAAAATACAATAAGAGAACTGAAAAACAATTCAGCACCTGGGATAGACGGAATAAACAATATAACTTTAAAATCAATTGCTAAATATGTTTCTAAACCTTTAGCAACTATAATAAATAAATGTTTCGTAGAAGGATACTTCCCAAAAAGTTTTAAAATTGCAAAAATTAAAGCTCTTTATAAGTCTGGTGATAAGTCAAAGCCTGAAAACTACAGACCAATAAGTTTACTGAGTAATTTTACAAAAATTATGGAGAAATTAATAAAAAAACGATTAACTAACTATGTAGAGAAAATAAAACTTATTAATGTTAACCAATATGGGTTTCAATCAAAAAGGTGCACAAGAGATGCAATACTTAATATTATCAATAAAGTAAATAAAGGCTTTGAAAAAAATGAAAAAACTCTTACAATATTCCTTGACCTTGCAAAGGCATTTGATACTGTGCCACATCATAAACTAATTGCTAAGTTAGAACATTATGGAATTCGTGGGGCACCTCTGAATCTATTTAAAAGCTATCTCCTGGAAAGATTCCAGGTTTTGGATGATAGTTTGGAGAAATTGTCTGCTTTTGGATTGCCTCAAGGAACGGTACTATCACCTCTCCTCTATATTATATATGTCAACGATATTTTTAATATGGAGCACCAAAATAGTTCTACTATCTCTTTTGCCGATGATACAGCTGTTACAGTCTCTAGTGATACTTGGGAGTCTACTTTTCAAAACGCTGAAGTCCTTCTCCATAAAACTGGGCTATGGTTCAGACATAACCTTTTAACTGTTAATGCTAAGAAAACAAAGTACCTAGCTTTTTCTCCAGATAGTAAAGGTCAACCACCTATAAACAAATTACTAAAAATCCATTTTGAAACCTGTAACTTCAACAGTAACTCTAATAGTCTTGCATTTCACACATGTAATTGTGCACCTTTGGATAGGCCAACTGCTTTGAAATACCTGGGAATTGTTGTTGATCAACATCTCAAGTGGGAGAGTCATATTGATTATCTGATTTCTAGATTGAGATATTTAATTTTCCAATTCTATAGAATAAATAAGTTGAATAATTTAGATATAATTAGATTAATATATAAGGCTTATGCCGAATCCATTCTGCAATACTGTATTGAGGTATGGGGGGTGCAATGAACACACACTTTAACAAGTTGTTCATTATTCAAAAATATATAATACGAGCAGCACTGGGTAGACCTAGACTTTATACAAGTAGACTGAACTTTGATGAATTCCAAGTATCAACTGTAAGACAATTATTTATGAAGAAACTTATTGTATACATAAATTGCAATAGAGAACTATTCAAATTCAGACAGATTGATTACAATATAAGACCGTTAAGAAATCTAGTTTTGATTCCAAATCTCAATAAACGCATTTGCAGACATCAAACTCTCTATATTTGCTGTAAACTTCTTAACGTGATACCCATGCAGCTAATACCATTCACGAATAAAACTAAAACTCTTGGAATAGATACGTGGGTGAAGGCAAATGTATATTTTAAAATAGGCTCTGTATTCTTATAATGTTGGATATAAGTTATATTTAAGGTTGTTTATAAGTGTTATTATTTTTATTTTCATCCGGCGCACAAGCTTGGCTTTGCTGATGGAAATCTTGAAGAATATATTTTTTCTTGTAATATATGTAACTTACTGTGCAAACACATAGTTCAATTTTGTGTATCTGATTGTGATGTACAATTACATTTGTTTTTTTTTTGTGTTTTTAATAAATAATAAAAAATAAAAAAAAATTAAATAAATCTTAACATTCTTTCATATTCCATAATACCAGTACTACAATAAATATGTATTAGGTCAAAAACAAACAGAGATTTATATGCCCCTACCTATTCTATAAAAGATTAATCTTATTCAAACTAATTTCACTTGATATAAGATTTCCTTCATTCTCTGTCATTTGTTAATTCGTCATTGAATTAAAATTATGTCAACAGTTAAAGATAAAGTAAAGGTAATATAGAAAATAAGGCAAAATAAGTATTACAACATTTGTTAATTCCCGGCCGGCGGAGGCGGAGTGGTAAGACAAGTTGGAGGCATTCCGTCTGTGGCGGGACAATTAAAATTTAACCGTGTACATGTCACAAGTGTTACCCTTTTTAATTTTTTAAAATGTGCAAGCCCTCGGGGGGGGGCGGTCGCCCCCTCCGCCCCCCCCCTTTAATCCGCCCTTGAAGGCAGACAACTGAACGTTTTAGAAGCTTTGGAGATAACTAGGTTGGTAAAAAACGATTCCAATACTAGTTTAAATGACCAAATTTATTTTAACTAATTCAATACGGTACAACTAACTTGGTTTCATCACAATTCCAGCCTACATTTAAAAAACAGTTCTTGCATATATTTCTCAGTTGACCTTAACTGCATTTCAGTGAACTTCTAATTGTTTACTTTTAATTTGATTAAATTCTAGCCTTATTACGTATTTTTCTTCTTTGTTGCTTTCTTGATGTTCACAGTGTTGAGTTATTGATTTGACTCGTATTTTTGTTTGTTACTCCTCCCACTTGAGGGCGTGACTTAACAGCCAATCACAACGTCCAGTGAAGCTCAACCTCTTTTCCGCTTAGACAATAGTATCATTCCATGTTCAGTATATATTGAGCTTCTCTGTACTTTAGTTTTAGTTTGATTGAGATTGATAATGGTGTAACAACCGAACTAGTTTCTCAAAGTTTTAATAAATGTGGTTGTGTTAATTTCGTCTTATTCCCTAGCCTGGTCCCGGTAGATGACTCAAACACTAGATAGAATTCACTTTGACCCATAATGTGGGTTAAAATTGAAGGAAATTACCGCCCTTACGGGTCAAATGTCCCCACAACAGTAAGAATAAGAACATTTTATTGGCCATTAAATACATTCAAGTACAATAGGCTCAGTCGGTAATATACAATACAATCATTTTAAACGGAAAATGACTCTCTCATATTATACAATGGGAAGTGATAGCCGTTAGACGTAGCCGATATCTGTTCAATCAGATGGAGTTCTAGGAGTTCTAGATAGAGTTTGCGTTCTCTTAGGCACTCTTCATAAGGGTGACCGATTAGCTTGGCCAGCAAAAAAGGCACTGTTCTCTGCTGTAAAATCACTTCCCGGTGGTTCAGAACCCTCCTAAAACTGTAGGTCCAGCTCATCAATCACCATCATCCAACTCTTTACTCACGCACAGGTCTCAGACCTATGTGGGCTTCATCCTAAAACAAAAAATTAAAAATGCCCTATCCTTCAGTCACTTTGAGACCTCGGCCCTGAACAGACACATTGGCAATTGTCTCACTGTGAACGGAAGCTTGTTAACAGGGGAAACAGCTGATTAACTTGATTTCGGAACGTTTTCTGCAATCCAATGTATGAAGTTACCAGGAGAGAGTTATTTCTTGTATTATGGCTACAAGAGCCTCCACCCGTCAGCGAAAATTGGCTTCATTCTTCCTAACATACTGATTTAACATAAATCAGATTGCAGAAAATATGCATACATGGTAATGCCATTATTTGTAGCTCTGCGAACAATTCTAATCCTAAAACCTGTATTTCTTAATCCTACAATCCACCTAATAGCTTTTTTCTGACAGATGAAAATCTTATTAGTGCCACTGCAATTACCCCACAAGCGTAGCCCATAGTTCAAGTGGGAGTGGAAAAGTTCAAAGTAGGCAAATATCAAAACTTCAATGCACCAAAGGCGCCACTATACGTAGTGGCAAAGGGGCCGCCCCTCCCCCCCCCCCCCCTAGGAAAAAAAAAAATATGTTAGGAAAAAATAACATAAACATTCATCACGTATTACAAAGCTGTAGTTTCATAGAAAAAATATTTCAGTGAAAAGTATTTAAAATGATTGAAAACTGTTTTACATGTAGCCTACTTATTTCTGTACGAATTGTATTAGTATTATACTTCGTACAATATTATTTTGCGGGAAGTTCAAAAGTTGGCCAAACTCACCATTTTTACTCGTTTTTCCCCTTTTTTTCGGAGGATGAAGCACACACAGGTCTGAGACCTGTGCTTAGGTAATGAATTGGATGATGGAGATTGATGAGTTGGTCCTACAATTTTAGGTGGGTTCCGAACCACCGGGAAGTGATTTTACTCTGATTTTTCAAAATGTTCCATACCTCCCGGAAGGACTGGCAACCGCCCTGAAAAATTTCTTGGTGGTGCCCGTGCAATGCACACACATAATTTCAATCTTTTCAGTGCAAATAAGCTTCTAGATAATTCTCTACACAGAAATTCCACACGACCCTACAACAGTGAAATTGTCTCCACAATAATAATTATTCATGTGCACAAACCTCGGACATACGCGTGTTAAACGACCCATTCCGTCCGCCACGCTCCGCAATTTCCGTCTGAATGTCATCAAAATTCCAATTGTACTCAATTTAACGCTCCATGGAGCACAATCTTCTCCATGTTACTTCTCGGTTGTTGCGGAGCCTTTGATTTTAGTTGAGTAATCCCGGCAGAGCGCGTTGTGGTCGGTGAGAGTCGAATTGTTTCCGAAATTAATTACAAGATAAAAGTCGCCCACAACTAGAAGTTGACAAATAACGGAAGTCTAGGAAGTTAATTCCGACTTTAATTGGACATTGATAATTAATTGTTAGACAAATGTTTGGAGGTTGTAACTGGGACTCTTGTCTCTTCACAGTAATGATAAGATCTGTATGAGAATATTAATTATATTTTTTATATCAAATAAATATGATCGATTGTATTATAGATGTTACTATCAGGTTGCGTGATTCAACTGAATATGCATTTCTAGCGTATGTAACTACTGTTAGGCAATATTCTCAGGTTGGGCTCCAATTCCTCTATTTGAAAGCTGAAATGGAAATAAAATGTAATGTTCCATCAGCTGTGTCCGGATAATAGGCTCTAACATACAAACTCAAGCAAGGCTTGGCTGTATTGAAATTTCGCCTCCTGAAAATACTCCATAACGAATAAACGTCCACTACCTCTCAAACAAATGATAATTATAAATTACCACTAATCAAAGAGATAGAGGGCGTTTTCGAGGTGAGTACAATCAAATATCTGAAAGCAATAATATTACCACTAGGTGTTCTGTTGTATGACTGGTGTAAGGAGGATTTCTCTGGTACACTGTAGACGATCTCACTGAAGCAACTGAACCTTTTATGCTAAGGTCAGTCAAGGTATCCTTGAAACCACAAGTGGACTTTCTCATGAAGTACTACAGGCAAATGGACCCTAGGCTATGTGTGCGAGAACGTGTACTTAGTCTAATACCAAGCAAGAAACTCCAAAAGAAAAATACACAAAAGTCAATTAACAACAGTATAATTTATTAATGCTAATCAAATAAATCATGTGACTCAGTAATTGTATTACAAGAGTAAAATAATCTCCACTACAACAGTATAATTTATTAATGCTAATCAAATAAATCATGTGACTCAGTAATTGTATTACAAGAGTAAAATAATCTCCACTTGAGATATTTAATTTCCAAAACGTTCTCTAAGTTCTCGAATGATATTTGAGTTTTTTAATTAATTGAGAATAATTTCCTGTGTGAGGAATTAGACCTAAGGGTCACTATTATAAGTTGAACGTCTTTACCAGATATGATATGAATTCAACTTGGTATGTTACACTGATATATGCGGCGAGATTTAAAAAATTGGCCATGAAATTCGCACTCAAAAAGCTTTTATAATGATAATTATACCTGATCAGGATTTAACTCACGCACTTTCCTGTATTCAGCCCCCTTTTTCGATTCACTTGGTTTTTTCAGCCTCGTGGACATCAGTATTTCTTGGAGTTGGTGGTGGTAGTTTTAATCGCCAGGTTTATCACAGTTTGACTTTTTTTTACAATAAAAGAATGTACGATCAAAAACATTCAACATAGAAAGGACATTTAACATTTACTTGGAACTTTAAACACTTGTGCTACACTTATGAAATTAAAGCAAGTTAAGGGATACGCGAATCCTGCGTCCTTCTCCTTCAGTCTTTTAGTCGTAAGTGCTCTAGAACTTTTTTCGGGAACCGGAAAAAGTCCTAGAACAGCTGACAAATTTTCGGCAATGTGGCCTATAAATCGGTCAGCCAAAACATGAGTTAATACAAAAGCATAAATGCAGCACTAAAATTAATATTTGCAAAGGAAGACTCAAAATGGGTCTCAGGGAATATGTGAGCTTTCCTTTTAACATTTTAAATAATTTTAGTGAAAAAAATTACAAAACAAATATCCAAACATTCATGCAGTACTTGGCTTGTGATAACAAGTTCAGCCTACATTGTCACGGCTTGAAATGATGATCTGATATTTGACATAAATTTGGGTTATTTGTTGGTTTATGTAGAGCTTGAAATTATATAAGAAATTGTAGGATAGCAATATGTTTTATATTCTTATTCAGAGTAGAGCTTTTTCACTATTTAGATCTGTGTCATATCTGTCATATCGGGTTCGAATTTTCGCTCCAACAGACGCCATCATCAATAGATGAATGGCCGACTGGAGCGCCAACGCGGCGTTTTCAAATCTTAAGGCATAGAGGTTGATTCAAAATGTGCCCTCACACTACCTATCACTGAACTTTAGTTTTAGTTTGAGATTGATAATGGTATAACAACCGAAACTAGTTTCTCACGGTTTTCAATAAGTATTATTATTCGTTGAGAAATATTTAGTTTATGGAGCTTTTTATAGTGTACAAGAGTTCCTTTACCATCAAGATTAAGCCTCATCTCAACTAATTGATGTAGTAGGCTAATAAATTAACTAGTGTATAAGATTGGTTGATGTAGCTTGTCTTATACTCCTTAACCGAAGTCTCCAATACGTAATTTACAAAAAAAAAAAATGAGAAATTTTACTCAATATGGCCAGTGGCCTCGACGCTTTATTCCTCAGCATTCAAATTATTTGATCTGAGTCTCATTAAACAGATTACGTTATAAAATGAACATTACAGAGTCTGTGCCATATAAACTAAGTTATTTAATAGCATTTAAATATCATGAGTCAAACTTAATGTTTGAGGAAATTTCAAAAAAGGTGATTTTTGATTTTCAATTTTATGGCGTAAGGATTGAAGATATCGAAAAACTTTAAAAAACAAACGTTGTAGATATTAATCTAAAGAACAGTTTTTATTTGTAACCTTTTTTGATGCGGTGAATAGTTTTCGAGAAAATGAGAAGATAAATTTTGGCCGCCATTTTCCAAGATGGCAGCTGAAGCACAACTTTTATCGCCGACGACTTTTAGTACGTTGTTCAGCAAGTCAACTAGTACATATGCACCAAGTTTCTTGCTTGTATAATTTTTTTTATACTAAAATTTTTTGGACTATTAAGGAAATAAAATGGAATATGTTTGTAATTATTGTGACTAAATAATTAAAGTGGCTGAGTCACAAACTCAATAAAAGAAGAAATTTTAGACCCAAAGCCCAGCTCTCAGCTACAAGAATTAAGAAGATTCTTGAGTAAATATCAAGGCTCTTGAGGTCTACAAATGGCGAAGATAAAAGTGATGACAGATTTATTGGCGAATCCAGATCGCACAAATCTGTGGTCGAGCAATTGGAAGCCGAAAATAGAGGATAACAAACAATCCGATTGATGAAGTGAGAAAGATAGAGAAGATAGATAATGTGATAGAGATGAGAAGAGAGAAAGAAACAAATTCTACTTGATACTTTCTTTGTTTGAGAAGCGGTTGGAAACTAAAGTTCGTGATGAATGTAGGCAGAGCAAATGAAGTGAGAAAGATGGAGAAAGTAGGAATCTGATAAAGATGGAAGTGAGAAGGCAAGATTTTTATCCTGAGAAGAAAGAAGAAGTAGTACTTGCTACTACTATTCTTGTAATTTATTTGTGTAAAGAATTGACTGGAGATAGAATAAGATTAGGATGAATATAGATGGAGGAATAAAGTGAGAAGATGGAGGAATAGAGAATCTGATGAAGATGGGATATAAGGGATGGAATGAAATAATATAGCTAATACTTTCCATTTATATATGAAGAGAAACGATTGGGAACAAAATATCAAGATGAATGCAGATTGAGAAATAGAGGAAATAGGGAAAGAAAAAATGAGAAGAAGAAGAAGACGATAGGAGATTTCTGAGAAAAAAAATAGAGGTTGAAGAGGAGGAGGGAACGTGGGAAGAGGAGGAGGAGGAGAAGGAAAAGGAGGAAGTGGTGATGAAGAAGTAAAAAGAGGAGAAAAAGAAGAATTTAAAAAAGGTGAATGTGAATGAAGAAAAAAGGGATGGAAGGAAATGAGGGAGAAGAAGGATAAAAAGGAGGAGGAGGAGAAGAAGGGGAATGAGGAGAAGGAGGAGAGGGAGAAAGAGGAGTATGAGGAGGAGAAAGAGGAGGTGGAAAAGAAGAAAGAGGAGGAGAAAAAGGAGAAGGTGAAAGAGGAGGAGGAGGAGGAGGAGAAGCAGGAGTAAGAGGAGTATGAGGAGAAAGAGGAGAAGGGAAGAGGATGATGATGAGGAGGAGGAGAAGAAGGTGGAGGAGGAGTTGGAGGATGAGGAAGTTGTGATCAAGAAATAGAAGAAGAAGGGAAAAAAGAAGTAGAATACGAATAAAAATAGTACGAAGAAGATGATGGAGCGAGAAATATCTAGGAAATAGATAATCTGATAAAGATGAAATGAGACAGTATTACACTCTTCTTTTTTCTTGCATGCGTGCAGAGATAAAGAAAAAGAGACAATTGGAAACAATAATACAGGAAGAATGTAAAGATAGAAGACGAATGAAAAATAAGAGATGATAGGAAACAAAAGAACAGGAAGAATGTGGGGAGAAAGAACAGAAGTGACAGATTGAGCTACTGGGAGATGGTAAATAGACGGCAGAGTTGGGACTTCGTTTATTTATTTATTCAGCACTGGACCGTTGCAATCGATTCTTTCACTCAGTTTTATTTGTGAGTGAGTGGTTTTAGATTATTCACTGCCATCGCAATCGGCAGACACATGCTCTGCTGTAATTCATCTTCCGAATGAAATCAACTTCTAAAATTGTTGGAGTTTTTTTTTTGAGGATGAAGCCGACATAGGTCTGAGACCTATGCGCGGGTAATGAGTTGAATGATGGTGGTTGATGAGCTGGACCTACAGTTTTAGGTGAGTTTCGAACCACCGGGGAGTGATTCTACAGCAGAGAATAGTTTTTTTTTGCTGGCCAATCTAAACGGTCACCCTTTAGGGCTCCAAGAGTCCAGGAGAACGCAGCTTATCACTATCTGATTGAACAGATACCAGCTACGGCTCACAACTATCACTTCCCCTATTATTATTATTAGTAGTATTATTGAGTGCCTTGTTTTAAATAGAACCACACCATGCTCTTGGGATTTAAGATTTTATTTCCAATACTTTTAAAAGATCATGAAAATCGTATCAGAACAGTCATGCAAAGAAAAGAAATCATGTAAAACATGAAAAGGAAATTACAGAAGTTATAAAACTAATATATTACATTGAATGATAATTATTGATCACCAATTAATTTTATTGGCCTTTTTTGGCGAAGATGAGTGTCCATGACTCGAAATCGTTTGGCCAACGTGAGTAGAAATATTATTTATTCACAATTAAAATTGACTACAAGTCGTTGAATTTGTAACAAAAAAGTTAATAGCGCAGAACGTTATGGAACAAGAAATCCAAGAAATTAATTTTTATTAATTGTTTTTCCGTGCTTTGTAACAGGATTTGAGGTAGCCTACCGTAGTATTTTTAAATTCAACATATATGATACATGGGTTTCAACAGTCAATCCCAAGAAAGGAGTTTGAAGCTGCAATATTGATACGGAACAAATGTGTTGCTTTGACTTGTGACTTGAAGCATATTTGCATCATAGTGACGTATCATTTATCAGCTGATAAGTGAGCTTCCTGCATCTAAACACATTTTACAACAGTAATAATTTCCATAAGTAAATTTTAAACATTAATTTTGAAAAATGTAAAAAGAAAATCAGAAATCGTGCTTTGAGGTGCACATAATTGAGGAAGCTTTGTACCAAATTTAGTGTTCCAAATCGTTGCCGTTTTTGGGAGATCCGCACGTCTCACACATATACATACACACACTCTTACTCTCTCTATTATATAGATTAATAAATATATCATTCATCTAAAATTGCATAGTATCCCATTTTTTATTTGGAATGATCTTTTTTCAAAAGTGAAGGATTTTGTAAAAATTGATTTTTCTGAAGCTTTATAAACTATTTTGAGTTTGTTAAAACTCTATTCTATTAATAATATGGTTTTACAAGAAGATACTCTTCTTTATATTTATAGGACAATATATGATGTGTAGTGGATTAATAGATTCAACAGAATGTGCTATAGGCCTAAATATCTTCAGTTGATATACTCTTGAAAATAAATAACTGAAAAATAATCAGAAACTAAAATAAACTGAATTTCGAATAAACTTAAATAAACTGAGCGTCTCAAAAATAAATAAAATAGGACGAATGATGAAAACATTCTACACCAGTGAATCTTATTTATAGTAAATCTATTTTATAGGAAATCAAACATTGTATGATAAAAGACTGTGACACTCTATAAAGATAGGCCTTTACTGCTATAAATATTTGTATTTCAGTACTTCATAGCACAGTCGAAGTCTATAAATGGTTCAACAATGATATTCTCTAATATCAAAACTGACTCTGTATTTCTATTTAAATTATGATTTTCACTCACTTATAAATACTGGGGGATGCATTTGACTTCTAAAGAGAAGCTTCATCAGCCTGTTAGGCTGATGAAGTTTCTCTTTAGAAGTCAAATGCATCCCTCCAGTATCTCCAGTATGAAGTAAGTGAAAATCATATATAAAATAGAAATACAGTTTTGATATTGGGTTGTAAATTCTTGTCATGGAAAAAACTGAACCTACTATTTTTCCTGCCTATTTCAGTCTGTTATAGAGGATTACACAGAACCGTACCATATTAACAATTATTGAAGAAAAAAAACATTTAGTTGATAAAGCTTTTTATAGTGATGTTTGGAGAAAGGCCCTGTTGGTCAAGCTATACAGAATGGTCCCATGTAAATCCCTGCTGCGTCTTGTTAATGCCATGCTTAGCAACAGGTTGATAAAGGTATATGCAGGCCAAGAAGAAAGCTGTTTCAGAACCATAAGAGATGGTCTCCCTCAGGGATCAGTTCTGGCCCCTCTGTTATTCAATGTTTATACAGCTGACATGCCAGAAACAAGGTCCAGGAAGTTTATATATGCAGACGATATTGCCCTGGCCACACAGCACAGGGATCTGGAGAAAACTGAAGTGACACTCACCAATGACCTATCTTCCCTCAAAGACTATTTTAAGACCTGGAAGCTGAAGCCAAATCCAGGCAAAACTGAAGTGTCCTGCTTTCATCTGAACAATAAGCTTGCTAATGCTAAACTTAATGTATTGTTCAATGATGTTCTACTCAAACACAATGAGCGGCCTCAGTACCTGGGAGTGACTTTAGACCGCTCTCTGACTTTCAAGAGCCATTTACTGAAGACTGCAGCCAAGGTGAGGACCAGAGATAACATTGTGCAGCACCTTGCTGGCTCCTCCTGGGGAGCAGATGCAAGGACCCTGAGAACCTCTGCTTTGTCACTGGCCTTTTCAGCTGCTGAGTATTGTGCCCCAATATGGCTTAACAGTGCGCATGTCAGAGGTGTTGATGTTGAACTCAATAGGGCCATGAGGACAGTTAGTGGCACACTCTTGGCAACACCAACTCAATGGCTCCCAGTGCTGTGCAATGTCGCTCCCCCTGATATACGCAGGCAGGCACTGATAAGAGAATATGAGAAAATCATGAAAGAGCCACAGCTGCCAATCATGCAGGATCTCCTGCCTGATCAAACTCGGCTGAAGTCGCGGCACCCTCCAATGCGAACAGCTTCCCAACTGATAAGAGATGGCTTCTCAGTCACTGGAGCTTGGAACGTATCCTGGGAGAATTTTCATGGCCAGAACAAAACGTTAGTCAGAGACCCAACAAAACCTGTGAGTGGAATGAGTTTGCCAAGGAGAGAATGGGCTCTTACTAATCGTTTCCGCACAGGAGTGGGACGATGCAACTATTGGCGCTCTAAATGGGCCCTTGCGAATGATGAGTCATGTGACTGTGGAGTTGAGACCCAGTCCATGAGTCACATTATTGAAGAATGCCCCCTGCGTCTTTTCACGGGCGGAATAGTAGGCCTTCACAGTGGTGGTAGTGAGGCCCTGAACTGGCTAAGAGAGCTGGATTTGGCTTTGTAATATTCTGGAATTCGCGTAATGTTCATCTCTTCATTAGTTTATCTTTTGTTTGACTCTGTTTCATCTTTATAATCTATCCTTTTCTGTATTTTAAATATTGACGTGAGCGAAAGTGCTCTATTATGTTATATTTTTATTGGCTGACAGTTATATACCATACGATATATATAGTGATGTTGAAGATCCATCTTGTTTCCACTAATATGTATTATAAACTTAAAAAACACTTTTGAATGGAAATTGACTCACGTTATGGCGTGACGGCCGTTTCGCTCTGTTGTCTAGAGCATCATCAGACGACCCCACAGTACACTCACTACTGTGTACTGTGGGTCGTCTGATGATTTTTTTTTTTTTTTTTTTTGTAGATTACGTCTTGGAGACTCCAGTTAAGGAGTATAAGACAAGTCAGATCAACAATATTATACACTAGATACCATAATTACTTCAATTAGTTGAGGTGAGGCTTAATTTTTATGTGAAAGGAACTCTTGTACACTATAAAAAGCTTTATCAACTAAATATTTCTTCAATTGTTTTTTAAATATTTCTATATTTTCAAGACTCTTCAAAAACTGCGGTAGCTTGTTGTAGAATTTCCTACCAATATAACTAGGTTTTTGTTTGAGTAAGCTACTATTGTGACTCACCAAGTGATAATCTCCTCGGCTTCTTGTATTATAATCATGTACATCAAGATTTTGGTTAATATCATTCGTTTTTACATATAAAGTAGCTTCATACACATATAAGCAGGGTACGGTTAGGAGACCAAGTCTCTTGAACAACGGCCTACATGAATCTAATCTATTTACTCTTTCTATACACCTAACCGCTTTCTTTTGGATCTTAAACACCCTATCAAGATTTTGTTTTGATGAATTACTCCATACTAAGATAGCATACCTAATATGTGACAGTAAGAGCCCATGGTAAGCTGTAAAAAGTAACTTTTTGTCATTCAATCTAGCGAGCTGTCGCAGGACAAATACCCCAGATGAAATTTTACTACATTGTTTCTCAATGTATGGAGTCCAGGTCAATCGTCTATCCAATGTAACTCCTAGAAATGCAATTTTTTCTTCCTGGTCTAATTGATTATCGTTTACAAGCACGTTTATAGCCCTATCTTCATTTAAATTATGTTTGTTTTTGAATTGAAGGTATTGGCATTTTTTACTATTTATAGTTAATTTCAACTGATTTAAAAATTGGACAATGGACTGCACACCTATATGGGCACTTATTTCTAAATTATCTAGAATGGAATTGCTGAAAATGAGTGATGTATCATCAGCAAATAAGAGGGCTCTACCACTAATTAATTCTTTAGGTAAACGGTTGACATATAACAAAAAAAGCAATGGACCTAGTATTGACCCCTGAGGCACTCCAGCTTGCACCTCTAATTTATTAGATTTATTCTTTACTATACTATTACCAACTACAGTAGTTAGTTCTACACATTGTTTTCTCCCAATAAGATATGATTCAAACCATTTCAGTTCAACCCCATTTACACCTACATTTTGCAGTATTTCCAATAAAGTTCTATGATTAACACAATCAAATGCCTTTGACAAATCTAAGAAGATTGCAGTAGCTTTATCACCTGAATCTATTATATCTATTAGTTTTTCAACTAGAGAAACTATGGCTGTTTTTGTTGATCTCCCTTTCTGGAAGCCATGCTGTTCATCACAGATAAAGTTAGCCTCTTGAAGGTGCAGAAGTAACCTATTTAGAACTACTCTTTCAAAAATTTTACTTATTACATTTAAAATACTAATGGGCCTATAGTTTTCTACCTTTTCTCTATCACCACTTTTGAAGATTGGCAAGATCTTCCCCTCTTTTAAGTTATCTGGAAAAACACCTTGTTCTAATGAATGATTGATCAGATGAATCAAAGGGTCTAACAATTGATCTTTACATTCTTTCAGAATTTTACTGGATACCCCATCCATTCCTACAGTTTTTTTATTATTTAAACTATCAATGATATTTGACAACTCGTCTTGGCATACTGGGTGGAATTTTAATTCGTTCTGAATCCCCTCAGTATTCCTCATGTTTGCATCACTAATACCTGTATTAAGAGATTTTTGAAGATCCTTAGCAACCAGTTGATAATATCTGTTAAAGAAATTACAAATGTCTACACTATCATCAATATATTTGTTATTTTCGTTAATTATTCTGGGGACACTAGTATAAGCATCTACATGAGCTACTTGCCTATTTTTGTTTATTACATCCCACACTGCTGTGTTAAAGTACACACTATTATTCAAAATTTCAGCTGTTTTCTTACATTTCGCTCTTTTCACTTCTCTTGTATAATTTTTCTTTAGAGCTTTGTAATTATCTTCACTTAACATATTTCTAGATAGTTTGAATTCATCATATGCATCTTTAACCCTATTTCTTTCTGCAAGGATATCATCAGTTATCCACTCTTCAATCTTGTCTAATTTGTTCTTTACAGGGACCTTCTTAACTGGACAACTCATAGTAATATGAAACCTTAAAATATTAATGAAACTATCATATTTGTCATTTAAACTATTGCTATTGTAAACCCTACTCCAGTTTTCTTGTAGCAGATTCTGCTTCAAACAATCGATATTCCCCTGCTCACATTGTTGAATTTCTTTCATTACTCTACTCTTTTTAATTGATTTATGACCTTGCAACTAAGATTTGATAGTCATGATCAGATAGTTCCGAGCCGCCTAATCTTGTTTTAGAGTAATCTATATTAGTAAGGATGTTATCAATTATTGTTTGTGATGTTCTTGTGACTCTGGTATATTCATGAACTTTTATTTCCAAGTTATTCATGCATATAATATCCTTTAAATCTTCTGTCATTTTATTCTGTGTTGCAAAGTCTGTATTGAAATCTCCCGCTACAATAACGTTTGTAAAACGAGTAGTAGTAATCTCTAAAAGCCTATTGAGTAGTTCACAAAAATTGTTCCATTCCCCATTTGGTGACCTGTAAATACCTAACACCGCAACTTCGAAATTATTGTCGATTTTTACTCTCAAACCAGTAACTTCTAAATCCATTTCCACAGCAAATTTCTCTAAATATTCTAAATTAAATGTTTGCATATTCTTAGCATTTTTAGTGAAGATAGCTACTCCCCCACTTCGATGAGATGTCCTGCAATACGACGTTTTCAATGAATAGTTTGGAATATTAAGTTGTGACAATTCATCTTCTTTTAAACCATGCTCTGTGAAAATAGCTATATCAGGAGCCTCTTCTTTAAAACATACTTCGATTCTATCTATTTTGTTACGAATGTATTGAATATTCTGATGGAACACAGTGAGTACCGGTACTTCCCTATCATCCCTTATTACTTTATCGTTGCTTTTGCATATTGAAGTAGATTTACTTAATCTCTTAGAATCTTGAGAGCCTATCAGATTGCTACAAGAGTTCCTTCCACTAACGCTATCCTGATTTTTTGATCGATTAACGTCTTTTAATACAATTGAAGATATGAATTTATCATCTGAAACTAGTTTCCCTTCCCGGTTTTGAGCCACTTTACTAAAAAAGGTTCGTTAGATGATTGTTTAGGAGAATTATTGACAGTAGATTGCAAACGACTTTCAATCAGCTCTGCCAGCCTATTACAAAATATTACTTTGCCAGATTGATTTAGATGTAGACCATGATTAGTGAAGTTTTGTTTTTTCAGCCTTTCATTGAGAAAACAAATCCCCAACTGCTTAGAATTCTTATTTTTTAGGCTGTTGATTGTATTATGAATTGATTTATTTGTTGACTTAATGGCTTCATTTAGCTCTGGCCTATCAAACCTATACGGAATTGTACTTATTATTACATTAGTTTTTTGGCTGAGTGGCACAATCTCTTTAATTTTTTCATTTATTTCAGGAAGATGTTTTAGATTAGGTTCATATATATTGTTTGAGCCACCCAGTACTATTAGAAAATCGTTTTTTCCAAAATCTTTAGTTTGTTCCTGTGCTGACTCTACGATAGCGTTTATAGGGGCACTTTGTTTGAAAAAGCTCTGAACTTCATACTTATTTTTTAATCTTTTATTTAGTAGGTCACTACAGTCTTGTCCATGACTGGATGTCAAGAGCAGTACTCTACCTTTCCTATCGTTATTTGCCCTTACTTTAGTTTTGGTTGCTGTTTGCAAAACCTGACTATACGTTTTTGTTTGACCATTTCTATTTATTTTTTCCCCATTCGATTTAGGTTCTACTTTTTTTGTATTGATCAGAGGTTCAGATCTTACATTAGCCAAGTTTATTTTTGATTTCAATATTTCGATTTCCTCTGACATAGACCTACATTGACTCGTGAGATTTAGTATTTCAGTTTTATGGTCTTCCTGCTGCAATTTTACAATAACTTCCAGAGATTTTATGTGATCCACTAACCCTATTCGTTCTTCCTCAGAATTTTTTAGTGATGTTTCTAATTTTTTTTCAATTTGGTGTGATCACTCAATAGTTTAGCAACCTTTTCTTCTACATCTACAGTAGCTTTAAGAGCTGTTGGAGATTTGTTTGTTAATAATTGCTGAGATCGCGTAGCTACCTGAGTTTTAGTTAAACAATTAGATTTAGATGCCTTGTTTGGACTCATTTTCCTAGCTCAAAATTGTTTTCAATTGATTTTAGTTAAATGTTTTATGAAATATTACTTAATTTATTACAATTGTCAACTTGAGACTATTAAATTACAAGAAAATTTATCAATATCGGTACACCTAACCTCGAAAATAGAATTTGACCTTTTATTTAAATACTTTAACTTATATTAGACAAGTTAATGATGTAAATTATTAAGATATTATAAATACTAATAATAATAAACAAAAATACTACTTATCCGTTCGAATTAATATTCTATACTTCAAAATTCGCAGAGCCTGTTCTGACAACGTATGCACAGTACCATTGCTACCTTGGTAGTCTCGCTACCTTGATGCTCTAGACAACAGAGCGAAACGGCCTTCACGCCATAACGTGAGTCAATTTCCATTCAAAAGTGTTTTTTAAGTTTATAATAGCTTTTTATAGTGTGCAAGAGTTCCTTTCAGTCTTGAAATTTGGTATCCATTTATTTCAAATTTGGTATCACTAATAATTTAAAAGTAATTGCACGACTATGCAGTCAAATAAAGTTCATTTCACATCAAAATTAAGCCTCACCTGAACTAAGTAATTATGGTAACTAGTGTATAGGATTGTATTGTGCATAATTGTTGATCTGACTTGTCTTATATTCTTGGATTTCACTCTTGAACTACTTTGCACATGCGCACAGTTAGTCAGTCAAATAATGTTAGTAGCTAATGAGAGATTATTGTCAGTCCACATGACTGTATGGGCTGTTAAGAAACCCAAACAAATGCAACATTTTCCACAATAACTTATAGTAGGCTACAGCCTGTCACAATTATTCCATGTGATATTGGCAGTAACCTTGGCTGTGCACGAATAAAAACAAAAATAAAACTTTCGTAGGCTCGCTACTATTTTTTTACTAGTGCAATTGAAATTACGTAACAACGCTCCGGTTAAGAAAATAATTCAATTCACTATAATCTGTTTTCTAGAGTGATATTCTCATTATTATTCCTTATTAGGCGGTTTTTAATCATGGAAGTTATTATCAACTGAGAGCTAAAATTGTAAAAGTTTCCTTGTTGTGTGCTAATCCTTTGGAGTGATGGGAATATCTTTTGAGCAAACAAAACTTTCCTTGATTTACATTTTTCAAGTGTAATCCGTCCAGTTTTGATGGCAAGTTTTAATAATTTGAATATCCTCAATACTTATAAACTCTACTGTTAATGTACAGTTACAAGGCGTTTTGATTTTAAAATGCTTTATATTATTGTTGTGAATATACATTTTTCGTGAACTGCAATATAAATAATAAATCTTTATTGCAGCAACTCCTGAAGCATTACAAATTGTCATATTTCACATCAAAATAATTTTGTCTCATACAACATTGCTAGAACTTTAAAACAGATAAAAAACAAAATCACATTCAAAATTCGCCTATTTCAGTGTGTCATTTAAAGCTGTCTATAAATTGCCTACACAGTCTTGGCCCTTTCATAAAAATCCTCAAATCTATATAATGGGTTATTCATCAAACAAAGTTTCAGTCTATGCTTAAAAATTGGATATGGAAGTTTTTTGAAGCTCTCTGGAATGGCATTAAACAGTTTCACACTTATAAAAAGAAAAGTTTTTTGTGTGTTTGAATAATTGTAACGGCGAGTAATCAAGTTATTTCCTGCGCGTGTGTTGTGAGTATGTATAGTGAAGTTTTCCCAATATTATCTTTCACATAGATCGAACATTGTAAACAAAAAAAAGAGGGAAGGTAGGGTCAAAATTTGAAGCAGTATAAAACTCTCCCTGCAGTCAGCACGTTTTGGGAGACCACATATCAGTCAAACAGCTTTTCTCTGTATCAGTGGCGGATCCATGGGAGGGAAAGGGGAAATTCCCCCCCCCCCCCAACGGAGAAGAAGAAGGAAAAGAAAAAGAAGGAGGAAAAGAAGAGGAAGGAGAAGAGAGAGTGAGAAGAAGAAGGAGGAGGAAAAGAAGAAAAGAGGAACGAATGGAAATGATAGAAAACAGTGAAGAAGTGGAAAAATATGACAATAGAAATTGGTAGGAAAAGAGAGATGAAAATGAAAAAAAGACGAAAAAGGGTAAAAAATAAGGATAAAATTAAAATTAGAAGAAAATGAAGGAGATTTTTCAAAGTTGTTGACAAGCGAGGAAAATGAGACAGCAATGCCTAAATAACAATTAATTTTCTATTGCAATTATTGCGTACAATTGATAAAATGCAAGAGTATACTTGGTCTGAAAATGATGCCAGTTCTGAAAGGGTTTTCTGGATTCTGCAGCTTATCAATACGTGGCTGAGGGCTACTATGGCAAAAAAGCAGACATGTTTTATTAGCACTACACTCACTCAGGTAATCGCTCTAAAACCTACATCCTGGATCCTCAAAAAATTGTTGGGAGATTTTGGCTGATTTTACGGAGTAGTTTTTCAATTGCGAATAATGTATGTAATTTTTCTTGTTAATTTCATTTTTCATTAAAAATGGGGGAATCAGGGGGATATTCCCCCCCCCCTGGACAAACGAAAATTTGGAATTTTAACAGGCCATTGTGAGGCAATTTTTGGCAAGAGTCAAAGATGTCTGGAATCACTGAAAATGTGGTTTTGTGGGAGTTTTATTTTAAAAAAGTTTTCAAAGAGTAACTTACCTCTCAATTATTTTGTTGTCTATTTCAAGAAATTTGTTGAAATTTTCAAGTAGCCTACGGTACTGTACATCTGGGGCATTGAGGGATCAAATATAGAAAAGCGGAAGTTTCAAGTAAGGTCCCGGATCTACCATCGACAGTAACACAAAAACTACACAAAATTTACTTTGACACATAACGTGGGTTGAAGTATTAGGTTAGAATTAATGCCTAGAATCACATGACATAAAGTTTTAGAGAGGTAATTTTTTTTTAATTTTCTCGGGGAGTCCCGAACCCCCGTTCTGAAATAAATAGCCATGTATATTGCTTCAATTTATCGTTAGAGGTCTACTACTCAAGATAACAAATTACTATTGTAATTATTGTACCGAGAGTCTAACCCTCCCGGCAAAATCCCCCCCCCCCTCTAGACTTACCCTGTAGTTATGCCACTGCTTTGTGTAATGTAACGATATACATTTAAAGGTTATTAAAATTTGTATTTAAAATATCATATCATTACAGGCAATTAAATTACAGGTGAACAATTAGATTTGGTTTCATTTCAATTGAAAATACCCTTAAATTCATGATTTTATGCCTCATTTTCAAACACCCCGCCGGAGACCCCCTCCCCTGGTAACCATACACCCCGCTATTTTCTCTTCCCCCCCAAAATCTGCTTCTGGATCCGCCCCTGCACTGGATGCCAAACAGTTTTGAAGAATATGCTCTTCACCCCCAAAGAATTGTACCATATGACAGGTGAGATTGAATATGGGCAAAATACACTACTCTGAAAATACGAGTACCAACACAGGTTCTCAATTTTCTGATCATGAAGATTCCTTTACTAAGTTTTCTCGCAGTGACATCAATATGTTCTGACCAATTCAGACCACCATCAAAAGTAAAACCCAAACTCAAGGTCAGTTCTGCACAGCAAGTTTCCACCTATAAATGCTTTAGATAGAAATATGTTTTTTTAAATTTTGGAGTGTCTATAGCAATCAATCAATCATATTTATTTGCAAATTTTTTCAAACAATTTTGGAACAATCTATCATTTAAATTGCATTTTTGATAAAAGTTGCAAAAAATTCTTGTTAATAAATTTGACTTGCATGTGATTGAATTGACTTGCCATTTTCGGCTCTAAAAGTTCAAACAAAACTTAAAATTATATCCACTTTGGACTATTGGACTGTTTTAGTGCTTCGTTTTTAAAGTGAATCGTCAAAATTAATATTCATGTTTTGGAAATAATCAATAATTATACTTTAAAGTGAAATTTCTAGTTGAACTTGGTCATAGCCTAGAATTTGGATTTTTGTTAGCAAATTTGTAAAGAAAAAAGAAAGCAGTAGTGGGCTGTGCCCGTTGTATCTTGTTTTCTTGTATTTCTATGTTTCGTCGTAAAAGATTTTATAGAACCATAAAATGGGACAATTTTATTCAACTACTTTTTCATCAAATTATTATTTTTAACACATTTCCTCATCAGCATGATCGACATACTTATTGATCTGACATTATTTTGTACATCAAGATGTGCCAAGACTTCAACATTACATCATTTGCAAGTCAAATGTGTACAAGTTCAGTTCAGTGTTTGTTGCATCTTGGAGATCCACTTTAACTGCGAAATTTGCATGGCAAACCTATTCTCAACTCTGTCAATAGAACAAGTTTCACAAAATTAGATATCATCCATCACTGCGTGTTTAGCTGAAATTTCCAGAAAATTTGAGACTGTTTCACTCAATTGTCGCTATTTACATCTCAAATTAGAGGCACAAAACATCCAAGTATTGGAAAAAAAATAAATGTGTATGGCATTTACTGGTGGGGCGACCCTTATGGGTAGTTCCACCAAGCCGCTGGAGCCACGTTATGAGAAACATGGTGGACCTACAATTTAAGGTGGGTTCCGAACCACCGGGGAGTGATTTTACAGCAGTGAAGACCCTCACAGATAGGGCCCAGGAGAGCGTTGCTTATCGCTATCTGATTGAACAGATACCTGCTACAGCTCACGGCTATCACTTCCCTACAGTACGGTAATTGTATTGTGTTTTCATGTATTTATTGTGACAAAATTTCAATGAATGTGAAGGCGCAACAGACTCAAGACCAAAACCGCTCTCTTCACAAATTTTGAATATGTTAGTCTACATTATCCAAAACATTGAGGTTAACATAGATTAAAAATTTAGATTTGCTAAAAAAACTTCACTCGAAAAATAACAAAATGATTCTTTTTCGCTCAACGACTATTAATTAAAAAGTTCACTCGAACTTTGTACTGTTCAGTATTGGTAATAATGAAGAAGACTTCATATCAAACCCGTATTTATTATAAAAACAATATTGTTTAGCTGAAATTTTCAGAAAATTTAAGATTGTTACATTGAATTTTTGCTATTGGCATATGCATATCATATTAGAGGCGCCCTAAAAATCCAATATTATTGTACAGTGTTGGAAATAATGAATAAGACTTCTTGTCGAAGGCAAATTTATTATAAAAATCGTCTTTTTCTTCTTCCTCTTTCATCATTCTCTTTGTTCTTCTTCTTTGTTTTTTTCCTTCTCTTCTCTGTTTCTTTTCCTTTATCTTCTCCTCCTTCTCCTTCTTCTTAATCATTATCATCTTCTTTTTCCTCCTCTTCTTATTCTACTCCCCCTTCTTCTTCTTCTTCTTCTTCTTCTTCTTCTTCTTCTTCTTCTTCTTCTTCTTCTTCTTCTTCTTCTTCTTCTTCTTCTTCTTCTCCTCCTCCTCCTCCTCCTCCTCCTCCTTCTCCTCCCTTCTTCTTCATGACCTTCTTCCTCTTAATCATCTTCTTATTATTCTTCTTCTTATCCATCTTCTTCTTCTTTTTCTTCTTCTTCTTCTTCTTCTTCTTCTCCTTCTTCTTAATCATCATTATCTTCTTCTTCCTCTTCTTAGTCTCTTTATTATTCTTTATTTTTTTCATTTTCTTCTTTCATCTTACTCTTTTTTCTCCTTCTTTGTTTATTTACTTCTCTTATCTGTTTCTTTCCTTCTTCTTTTTCTCTTCCCCTTTTTCTTCGTTTTCTTGATTTTTTTCTACTCCAACTCCTTATCCTGCAGCGTTAGAGTTTCGTCGACAGAAAACAGCAAGTAGCTGTTCGTTATATAAGATTATTGTCAGCCTGAAATTACTTTTGTGAATCTTTTATGCAACTCATGTTTAGTAAAGCTTATTAAACATTGCAAAATTCAATTGATAAATAAATGAATAAATAGAAAATTAATGAATAAATAGAAAATTAATGAATAAATAAAAGATTACTGAATAAATAAAAAATTAATGAATAAATAAAAAATTAATAATTAAAAAATCACTCACCAACAGCAGTCTTTGTGCGGACGTTCCTCGAGTATCCCATGGGATAAAGAATCGCCCAGTACCGGTCCACAGACACAGCCACCAAACTAAAGATGGAGATAGTGCACAACACAACCAGGAGTGAGACGGTGAATAAACATGCGTGCAACTGCTTGGGATATCCACTGTAAGCCAGCAACGCACAGGGTATGCCTAGAAGTCCGACCAGTAAATCTGCCACAGCTAGGGACACTATGTAGTAGTTAGTTCGTCTTCTCAGCCTTCTTTCCCGCCTAAAAGCAGTTATTACCAAACTATTCCCGAATATTGCTCCAATTGCAACGAGAATTTCACATCCAACATACGCCACCACCATCCAATTCATTTCCAATGGAGTTGGGTTGATCTGTCTCTAGATTATACAACCATTTCTATGTAGGAGACATAGAATTGTAGACATGGAATTTCACATCCTGGAAGAAAGATTACCATTGGAGTTGTGTTGATTTGTCTATAAATTATAGAAATATTTCTATGTATTCAATGAGAATTTCACATCTAGAACACATGATTACCATTAAATTCCAATGGATTTTGTCTCTAAATTTTATAGAAATATTTATATGTATTCAATAAGAACTTCACATCCTTCATATATGGCTACAATCCATTTCATACCCACTGAATTTAGGTTGATCTGTCTAACCATACAACCATTGCTATATATTTGGTATGGATGCTACAACCATATGGTTGTGGACTTGTCCATGGTGTATTCTACATCACGAAATAAAATGTGATTTCAAGGTTTTTCCACTAGTTCTTCACACATTGCAGTTGTTTCAAACTACTTAAAAATAGGTTTGTCCACAAATGAGGTTATGTAGTAATGTTTTCCACTAGTAGATAATTTACACATAGTGAATGAGCTAGATGTGAATTTGTTCATCATTTCTTAAAAATACCGCACGGTATTTAGTTATGATATAATGTTTTTCTAATAGTTTTTTTACATATTGTAAATGAGTGAAATTAGAACTTGTTCGTTGGTTCGATAGCTGTCTATATTTTCCATTTTTGCGAAATATATATAGCCTATATAATATTACTTGTATGGTTCAATAATTGGATTTAATAATTATTTTTGTAAAATTTTCCTTCATTCGACATTAATTTTTGAGGTTATATTCAGCCACTCGTGTATCTTGATTATAGAATCTGTAATATTCATGAAACCACATTAAATTAATGCAATGCAGGCCACAGCTTACAGTAGTGGTTAGAATGTTGTTGGGAAACACATTTTATGTATTTTGTTAAGAAAGCTATAATAAGCCCAAGTTTAATAGGCCTATACGAATATAATTCCTGACAAGAGAATATCCTTAGATTTTAAGAATAATTTCCATACCATTCTATTTAAATTCAAATTTTATATTCAGTACTATTTTAATCGTATCAAATAAATTTGGGGTCAATTGAATGTATTTTTAAGATGATTTTTTTTAATTCTTGAATTTATAGAATTGAAGATATAGAATTTTTAAAGTTAGAATAACGAGGAAAGTTTGAGCGATTTTGAATGTGATGGAAAAATAATGATAAGTTCAAGATTGTAATTTATTTATTAGATCAGTTCAGAATTCTGAAAACCGAGTAGCTTCCTTAGTAAAAACTAGCCTAAATTATTTAAAAAATCAACATAATTTATTATTTTCAAATTCCTCAAAGTGCTATTAATTTAACTGAAGACTTTCGCAATGAAAATCGATGAAAATCAAAAATATCAGTCACCACCGGGAATCGAACCGCGGACCTCCCAATTGCTGGTCGGGCGCCTCAACCACTAGACGATTCCCATCAGCTATTCAATATTGTTGACAATATCTGCCATTGCAGAAATCGTTAGTATAAATTAATAGCACTTTGAGGAATTCGAAATTAATAAATTCTGTTTCTGTATATTTGTCAGTTTGTTGAATTGTCAGTTGCTTCAAACTAACTTGTAAAAAATCAATATAGGAAGTATGAGAACCTAAAAAAACTGAATAAAATCAGCTTAGAACTTAAGTGAATGATAGTGGAGCATTTATGATTACTCTTATAACATTGGCAATATGACAGGGATTACGGAAATAATTAAATATTCAAAGAGTGATTGAAAAATATTTAGTTGAAACTTATTCCATAGTATGATGTTGTAGTTCCATGTTACTTTTTCAATTCATATTCAAACATAAATAAATAATAATTTTTGAATATTTTAAAGTATGCAACAGCTCATTTCAGAATAATTCAAGGACTCAACTATTGTCATGGTATGCAGTGTTACTATAATGTGAATTATTGTTGATATTAAATACTCTTTTTTTCGGAGGATGAAGTTCGCATAGGTCTTAGACCTGTACGTTGGTAATGAATTGGATGATGAGTTGGACCTACAGTTTTAGCTGGGTTCCGAACTCACCATAGTTATAGTTATGTAGATAAATTGGAACTAGATATTTGGAGGGAATCCTATAACAAGCTACTGCAACTGATGTTAGTAAAGTGTTATGAAATATGTTTAATAAAATTCGCAGCAAAAAATATTCATAGTATCGAGAGAAAAATCTAAATTAATACAGCATTACAAATCAATTTGTAATACAGCAGGCTATTCAAAATACAATTAACAAATATTTAGTTGATACAAGAGTACAGGAGTTTCATTCAGATTAATTCTAAAACTGAACTATCATAATAGTATCTAGTGTAGCCAATGTATAGGTAGTATTGGTGATATGATATATGCAGTTCAATGATATGTGTGAAAAATTTGTAGAAAAAAAACTTTGAACTAACTTGCCTCATACTCCATGTATGGAGTCCCAATAAAATTCCCAAGCTACAAGATGAAATCTCAAAAATAGCTGCCGGATCCCTTTCAAGGAATTGTAAAAGATCTTTCTTTGTAGTGGTGAAAGTGATATTGTGGAAGATATCCATAATGAATAATAGACGAAGTTGTCACAACCACATTTTACACCATTATCAATCTCAAACAGTTAGTTTTTTAATTTTTTAAACAAATGTGGTTGTGGCAACTTCGTCTTATTATTCATTAATTGTAAAAGAAATAAAGTCCAAAGTATTGAATTGAAGGTGAATGTTTCAAAACAAAACAAATCTTTTTTAGTTGGGAAAGTCCCAGTAGTCCTGCATTGCAAGAATTTGAGTATATATGACGAAAATACAGATTACCTTTGAACCTTATTATACAGAGCCACTTCAGTCGCGGTCGCGCGCCACAATTAAGGATAAATTACACCAGCCGGGTAAATTTGATTAAAAATCAGCTGATGGTTACAAACATGTTAATGCCTACATGTTGTAAGCTGTTGTAATAGTAGCAGATCTTCGATTTGACTAAATCTTAGGAAGCCAATATCACAAACATCTCAAAATATTTATTTACTTGTGGAAGTGAAGAAGTGAAAGCCGAGTGCCGTAGCAGGTATCTGTTCAATCAGAGTTAAGCAACGCAACGCCTGTGCGCTCTTTGTAAGGGCGACCGATTCGATTGGCCAGCAAAATAGACACTGTTCTCTGCTGTAGAATCACTTTCCGGTGTTTCGGAACCCACCTAAAACTAGATCCAACTCATCAATCACCATCATCCAATTCATTACCCACGCACATGTCTCAGACCTATGTGGGCTTCATCCTCCGAAGAAAAACAACTTACATTTCTTATCAAAACACAGTACATGATGAATTTTAATCGTAAATTGACATTGTTGAGCTCGCTCAGACACTCAGCTGATGTAATTTAGCCTAAATTGTGGCTCACGACTGAGATTTCAGTGACTCTGTCTAATAAGGCCTTAAAGAATAACTTGTAGAATTATACAAAATTCAAACACATGAAGCAAATTTAAACTTTACTTCACATTCTGCTGATATAATTTTGCCTAAATTGTGATTCGCGACCGCGACTTTAGTGGCTCTGTATAATAAGGCCTTGAAGAAAAACTTGTAGATTTAAACAAAATTCAAGCACGTGAAACAAATTGAAACTTCACCACACATTCCCCTATTAAAACCATTCACGGGTTTATACTGTATAAATCCTATTCCAGAACACTGAACATAAATGTATCAACCATGAACGAAAAAGGATTCCAATACCGTTAAAACCCCGCATCATGTCTCACTTGTGATCCGATGCTTGCAATGGTCTGATACCAACTAAAAACCAATCCACTTCCTTTAACGTTATCACTTGACTACAGACCTCAACCCCTTTTTACGGTGGTGTGGGGAGGTTTGCGAACCTCACGCAATAACTTCTCTTTGCCGTAAAACACACCACCACCCGTCCCCAGCCATCAAAAATTGCCCCCCACAAAACACTAGTACCCGTAACCGTGCTTTGCGCTAGGACCGTTCGCCAGACTACATTGCAAAAGCATCGCAAATCTGACGACAGCGGAGGAGTAACAGGAGTTCGCTAGAATGGAACTTGAAACTTATGGGGGACTTAGCCAGAGTAAGCTCCTGTTGATACGTAGGTGCTTTGTTGCTTGAATGCTTCGTTGCGTGTGTGCTTTGTTGATAAGCTTAAATGGACATTCAGTGATCCGGATAATACCGGATTATTAGATGTGGTCAGTTCCCTGCAGTGTTCCTTTCAAGGTCTGAATTTCATTCAATTTCATGCCAAAAACTGATGGATTCTATCAAATTTTATGTATATCTAATAATGGAATAAAGTTTTTTTGTTGGAGGATGAAGCCCACATTGGTCTAAGACCTGTGCATGAGTAATGAGTTGGATGATTGTGATTGATGAGGTGGGTTCCGAACCACCGGGAATTTACAGCAGAGAAAAGAGTCTTTTTTGCTGGCCAATCTAATCGGTCACTCTTACAAAGAGTGTCCAAGAGAACGCAGCTTATCTCTATCTGATTCAAATCAAAGATCTTTTATTTAGATTCTTCTAAAATATACATAGTATATGCATTTTTAAGAATAAAAAACAAAAACCAAATCAAGAATCTATAATACCTGCAAGGCAAATCTTGTGCGCAGGTATGAGTTACAGTATTATAATTAAAAACAAATGATTTTACAGTGAACAATGATTTTACAATTATTGAACAGATACCTGCTACGGCTCACGGCTATCAATTCCCTGGTTTGGTTTGTTGGGGTTACACTTGAGATTTCCATTGATAAAGTACGGTAATGTGGTAGTCTTTTTAGATTCAACTCGAAATAAGTAACTTTTCAAGTGAATTCAACGACTTGCAGTCAAATTTTCATTAAGAATAAGTAGAATTTACTTACTCTGTAGGCCAAACGTTTTCGAGGTATTGAATCTCATCATCAAGGCATCCTAGATCGGCGATGTTGGTTTGATGGTTAGAAGAATTGTGGTTTTTACAGAATGTGATCAAAAAATTTGTGGGATTTAAAATTTAGTTGTTCGCTGAGGATGTATAGTCTATTTACTCACACTAATTGTAAGTTCAATTAATAAAGAAAAACAGATCAACAAATGACCAGCTAATACTTATTTTCAGTAATTATTTACAAGAATTAATAAATAATTAATTTCAGGCTGGTCAATAACAAAAGAAACAAGAGTCCAATAAACTGTACAATAATGTAGAAACAAATGATAAAAAAAGAAACTAATCACTTACAAAGCACAGTCCAATTGTTATTTGACAGTCTCAAATAATAACACAACGTCTTTAAACTATTAGTAAGCTGCACAAACAGTAAACACTTGTCTCTGCACTATACACTGGAATCGAGCATTGTTTACTCCACTGGCATGAGATCTGTAACTCAATCTGACACGTGGGTTTGTAAACTAAACTAGCTTGTTCACATGGACTTCTTTATATAGCTGTTATAGTTGTATAATTCCAAGAATTGGCGGCTTCTCAAAGCTTCAAGAATGCTTGGAAGGTCACAGAACATAGACCTCGATTGTTCAGGAAGTCTGGAGAAATCTCAAGAAATTTAATTGAGTGAGAGAGTTGCACACTTGAACAATAAGAGTGACAAAGACATGTGAAAAGCAAGAACAAGTAGAACAAGTGCGTAAATAACTGCTTTGTTTGCTTTTGTAACAGTATTAATATAGTGTAATAACATTTCCTGGAAAATCCTAATAAACAGCAAGACGGATTTATACACAATATCTTGATGTAAGGGCTCATGAGAAGCCTCAATGGATATTATTTGCTGAATATACGAAGATTATATAGATTCAGGAAACTATGCATATGCGATTTTCAAGGAAATTTAATGTTTAATCATAGACCAACTATCCCTATTCTATGGGTTCAATGTGTGGAACTTTGTAAATAATACATTGGTCTTCCTACCTACATAATTTAAGGAATAAAAATGAGATCAATTTTCATCCATGATTTTATTTAGAAGCATCAATATCTAATGATTTTACTTGTAATTGCAATAGTGGGACTATAAGTTATTTAAAATAAAACAAATTTTAAAACAAAAAAAGAAACCGACTTCAGTGAAATGATACTCAAACATTAAATACTCATGTACTAAAAAGTTTAAAATAAAGTATTTAAGTTACTTTAAACTGAGAATTTTTTTTATTTCATACAAGTAATCTTTTGAAGTCGGAGCCAAATATTTTATGAAATATTTTTTTGAGGATGAAGCCAACATAGGTCTGAGACCTGTGCGTCGGTAATGAGTTGGATGATGGTGATTGATGATTTGGACCTACAGTTTTAGGTGGGTTCCGAACCACCGGGAAGTGATTGATAAGAAATTCTATCTAATATCAAAACTAACACTGTATTTCAATTAAACGTTTCACTTTACTTTTGTTGGGTTTCTTTCTTTCGTAGTGTTAACAAATGTATATTTTTAATTTTCTAATCCATGTGAAAATTCTTAATTATTGTCAATTCTAAATGTTTTGTAATTGATGAGAAGTGAATATGAATATGTACTACTCACTGCCAACACACAAGGTTTCTTATGTTGGCAGTGCCAAAAAGAGAAAGGAAAAAGAGAAGAAAAAAAAAATTTTGTATTTGATAATGATGTTAAGAAACGTGATTTTATTTATTTTTATTGTATTTGTGTATTATTATCTATACTGTTATTTCATTTTGCACATGTATTTTGTTTTTGGCAATAAAATTCAATTCAATTCAATTCAAATATGTGATTTACACTCACTTTTACTGAAATACAGTGATTGATAAGAAATTCTATCTAATATCAAAACTAACACTGCATTTCAATTAAATATGTGATTTACACTCACTTTTACTGAAATACAGTCAATTATTTCGTCATGGAAAACATCACAGAGTAATTCTGTTATATTTTTGAAGTTTATGGGAAATTTGGCGCCGACTTCAAAAGATTACTTGTATGAAATTAAAAATTTTCTCAGTTTAAAGTAACTTTAATACTTTATTTTAAACTTTTTAGTACGTGAGTATTTAATGTATGAGTATCATTTCACTGAAGTCGGTTTCTTTTTTTGTTTTAAAATTTGTTTTATTTCAAGCTTTTTAGTTGAATTTTCAAACTTTGAATACATGAGAAATTTCTTTAAGCCTACATTATGAAATATTTATCAAATTAGCAAGACAATAATTAACTCATAACATCCAAACTTAAGTAACTAAAAATCCACCTTTAAGAAAAGATAAATTAAGGAAAACACTAAAACACTCTATTTAATGTGAAATATTGTATTTAGGAGAATTATAATAGCGAAAGGCATCGTAAAAGTGAAATGGCTTTTGATTCATTTTGATGTTTGTCACTTTCAGAATATACGTACACTGAAATAGTAGGCCTGTATTACGTTACGAGTGTGGAAAATGGTGTTTACTGAAAGTATGATAAGTTGATGCAGGAGACGAAGTCGAGTGCAGTATTATCATACGAGTATGGTAAACATCTTCCCGAACGAGTTAGATACGATATTTTTCATGATATTAGTCATATATATTTTTTTAATACAAAAAACATAAACTTTGAGCTAGTACAACAAGCATCATCAAACATAACCTCAAAATAGCCTATTGTACGAACATGTATTAAATGGCAAATAAATATTCTTAATCCATCACAGCATTGAAACGAAAAATACTTCTGAGATCAGCTGTTTTTCCAAATTCTCATGCCGAGTTTGACGAAAAATTAATAACTTTGAAGAATATTGTTCAATTATTTTTTTGAAATTAACGATTTCAAAAACATTTTTCACTCCAACTTATAATTGAAACTAAATAACCTTATTCCTATGACTCCATGACATCAACTAAATTATTTACAATTTTCATATGAACATAATTATGAACAGAAATATTATATTCTTGATTCAAATTATATTCTTGATTGGTCAAAATGGGACATAACCAGTGGCGTAACGTACACCCCCGCAGTCCCCGTGGCGCGGGGGGGGGCCGGAATGAAAATATATTTTTTCAAGAAATGACCCGTGCCCAGACTTCAATATATATATTTTTTCAAACGAAATAAAAATGAAACACTGAAGGAGCAAAGAAAGAATGAATAGGCTAAACATTGTCAGGTCAATGTTTATTGTTTACTTTATCAATTCGCAGATAGCTTTAGTGAAGGAATTCAGAAGCAGGATGTTGTGACTTCAGGAATGAAGACATACCGAAGACAAAACACTCTTCAAACAAACTTATCTAGACTGTTATAAATCATGTCTCCACAGTGCAAATATTAGAGGAAATGAATATTATTTTCCCATCAAATTCCTCAATGTATATTAGCATTTATACGAATTAATGGAAAGTGGGGGGTTGTGTAGAAAACAAAGTCAATATTTTTCTTCATACAGTATTTTGAATTCAGTCTCTTTTGAATCGTCCAGTTAGATGCATGTAGGCCTACACGTGTCCGGTAAATTGGCCTAGAGTAAACCGTTTGTATATTAATTGAGTTCGTGATCGTGAGTTTTATTATTTGGAGTGCCATTTTTTTTCATTGCTATTCTATTTTTCAACTTGCTGTGTTTATGGTATTGTTATGTACGGTCATGTTTTAGTTATTTATATTTTTTATCGACTAGTACATTTTTAAACGATGTTGAGAAGGAATATTTATACCCTTGATATATTGGATAAATTACGTGATTGTTGTATAAGTATATAAATAATAGTTTTGGTTCAATTGTGTCAGTTCTCCCAATGCAGTTGAATTTTTCTCTTATAATAGGATCAAGTACTGTGTAAGTAGTTTACGTTTTCTCTCTTCTGCCTCTTCAGAATAAATTTCTTAAATTTTTTCTCTTTTCCTGACTTGGTAATTTCACGGTAATTTAGATAAAAAATGCCTTTTTATTAAAAATTGAACCTGTTTCCGTGTCTGCAAATGAGGTGAATTCTGAGAGAACACATTTTCTGGAAAAAAGAGCGAAGGAGCTAACAATAAGGAGGATGTGAATGTGGATCCTATGGAAGACATCAATTTCAAGGTTTCTAGGTTTCAAGATTAATTATTTATAATATAATCAACTCTCAATTATTTCCATCTTTCAGGAGCCCGTATGCTACAGCCAAAATCATTAGACTAGCCCCCCTTGAAACATGATGGAATTTAAAAATTTAATAGGTAAACGGTGTTTAGTTCTTACATAATTATAACTGCCCACAAAATAATTATGAAAGTTTTTCAGGGTGGGGTGGCAAGGGTGAGGGAGGGATATTTATATGATTTTGAGGAGAGGGGCCCGGAAAATCGGTTGCGGGGGGCCCAATTGGAAAACGTTACGCCACTGGACATAACAAGCTTGTTTCACACTGAACCAGCTTTGGGTAACCGATGACGTTTACCCGGCATAATTGCATTGCATCATATGATTTCGAAAATCGTCTAGATGTGAAGCGCTCCATATGATACAATGATCAGCCTGGTAAACGACACCGGTTATGCTATTGGCAGTTATGTGTGAAACTATCCTATTCAAACAAGATTGAAATTAAGACATCGAAGAATACTCCTTTTTGTTTAATATTGGGCTAAGTATTGGACCGATCCTTGCTAAACTTGGATGGGACCACCGCTGAGCGATGCTCTTTCCTATATAACACAGATGTAAACAGAAACGTTACAATAATTTTACATTATGGTCACAAGGTAACAGAAAACAAAATGGCTACCAATATGGTAACAAAAACGTTACATAAACGTTTCAAAAAAACCATACTTATCCCTCAAAAATTGTCGCAAGATTTGGTCACAATAACGTTACTAAAAAGTTTCAGGTAACCATTCGAGACAAAAAAAAATAGGAAATAATAGTAACAATCTATGGTTACAAAAACGTTACTCTAACGTTATCAATGTTGAAAACGTTTTTTTTTTTTTTTGTGGAATGATTTCCACCTCAGCCCTGTGGTTAACAATATGATGGTAACTCAAACGTTGCATAAACGTTACAACAAACCATATACTTATCCCTCAAAAATTGTCACAAGATTTGGTCACAATAATGTTACAAAAACGTTTCAGGTAACTGTTTGGGACAAAAAAATAGGAAATAATAGTACTGGTAATAATCTATGGTTACAAAAACGTTACTCTAACGTTTTCAATGTTGAAAACGTTTTTTTTTTCTGTGAAATGAATTCCACCTCAGTCATGTGGTTAGCAATGGTAACACAAACGTTGCATAAACGTTACAAAAAAAACATACTTATCCCTCAAAAATATTGTCACAATAATGTTACAAAAACGTTTCAGGTAACTGTTTGGGACACAAAAAATATATTGGAAATAAAGGTTACAATCTATGGTTTCAAAAACGTTACTCTATAATGTTTTCAATGCTAAGAATGATCTTTTTTGTGGAATAAATTCTACCGCAGCCATGTGGTTAGCAATATGATGTTAACTCAAACGTTGCATTAACGTTACAACAAACAAACCAAACTTATCCCTCAAAAATTGTCACAGATTTGGTCACAATAATCAAACAAACACGTTTTGGGTACAGCCATTACAGACAAAAAAAAAATAGTAACAATCTATGGCTACCAAAACGTTACTCTAACGTTATCAATGTTGAAAACGTTTTTTTTTTTGTGGAATGATTTCCACCTCAGCCCTGTGGTTAGCAGTATGATGGTAACTCAAACGTTGCATTAACGTTACAATAAACCATATAGTGAACACTCATGATTGAAAAAAATGTTACCAAAATTATGGTCACAATAACGTTTCATGTAACTGTTTGGGACAAAATAAAATAGGAAATAATGGTTACAAAAACGTTACTCTAAAACATTTTCAATGCTAAAAACGTTCTTTTTTGTGGAATGGTTTTCACCTCAGCCATGTGGTTAGCTAGCAATATGATGGTAACTCAAACATTGCATTAACGTTACAATAAACCATACAGTAAACCCTCATGATTGAAAAAAAATGTTACCAAAACTATGGTCACAATAACGTTACAAAAACGATTCAAGCAACCATTCGGAACAACATCACAAAAATCTATCAAAAGTTCCCCAGCCAAATTTCTGTCAAAAGCTAATTAGTGGACAAAAATAATGAGACAAATTTCAAAGTAATAAAACTAACAATCATTAAATTTAAAAATCCAACTAATCCATGTTCTAGCCCTATACAAAATTTACCTTATCCTGAAAAATGGTTGAGATATTTCCATAAATAGCTAAGATATTCAAAAATAGAGATTAGAATCTGATTTCATAAGTGAAGTATCTGAGAATGCCTGTATTTCTACTGCACTGAAAAGATGAACTGCTCTAAAAAATTGTGATTCGTAAATATCATGATATTTTTAATGATATCCTTAAAGGAAACATTTGATTCTATCCTACTCAAGTATTTTTCATCGATAAATTTGATAGAATAGTCAGAATTTCAATATTTTACTTTTTAAACTGGGAAATAATGTTTACTCATATAAAGCTAAAATACTATTTAAAAACGCCGCCCCTGCAATCTCCGACAGATTTTGAGCATTCGTCCAATCACAGGCGGTTATGATGCATGATCGCATCTGTAACGGCTGAAACCGGGAAACCGCCATTCCATTACAGTATTTTAGTTTACATGTTAGTAATAGTAAATTCATTTTTGTTCTAAAGATTATCATGTTTCTCACTACACATTAATCCAACAAGGTAAGCTGAGTTCATCTTTATCTATAAAAGGATGATACCCTGACTCACTCATCAATGCAGAGCCAAAACTACTAGGTACTAGGCCTATGAACTTGAAATTTCGTATGAACAATCCTTATAGGATTTCACCTTGCAATAAGAAAGGATTTTTCAAAATTCGCAATTTTAGGGGTGTTTTTAGGGGGTTAAAGTTTTGCCTATGCAAAGCATGTGTACACGGCTATCTAGCTTACTGGGATCTTTTAATCATATGGAAAATAATTTGAAATTTTTCAATCTGCTGTACACGCTGTTTCAATGGGCAAGCTGTTTGTGTGTTTTGCAAATCATCATTCTAAAAGCAACGTCTGTCTATCAAACCAGTAAACGTATGTTTGCCAATCATCTGTAATGGTCATGCTTTTTCAGTGCTCAGGTAATTTTTTGGGCATACGGGATTATACTGACTTTAACCATGTCCATCAAAACAACATGTAAAGCAGATCGAAAAATTTCAAATTATAATCTATATATATATATATTGTATAAGTATGGGGATTTAATAATAAAAAAAACTTAGCTAGCTTAAAAAAATAACTCCATGACTAAAACGTCAGAGTTAAAAAATTGTTAATCAGCAGGTGATGAATAGATTCTCCATTATATCTCCTACCAATTAACAACAATTACACCCCATTTTCATTCTCTTTCCAAGCAATTGTCCCAGAATCATTCAAAGACAATTACTGGAGGGGAGATGATGACGTTGTTGCGGTTTTGTGCAGACAACAAAATAAAACTTTAAGGGTTAAAATTTCACCATTATATTATCATCATCATCATCATCATCATCATAGAAAAAGAAAAATTATCCACTAATAAATTATGAACAAATAAATTTCCTACTATCAAAATTGTAATCTTTACTTTCAATATTAAATTACGTATGGTAGTCTATTATTTTTATTTATTAATTAGTTAGCAATTACTATTTGTCTTGAAGAGTATATAAAATACCAATGACCACTAAACTTAACAATTATTATTTAGACCCGATGACAACAACAACAACAACAACTAAACTAACTTAACACTAACCTGTAGTTGCATGATGCGCGCCGCGGACGTTTAATAACGCGAGTGCACTTTAAAAAAAAATTTAAACATTGGTAAAGTTCATTTTATTGTGGCTGTTGGTGGCTGGTGGTGTTGGAATTTCAGCCCCTCAGGCTGGGGCGTAGGCGGCTACTCCTCGACCATGGTGACTTCTCCGCTGCTCAATTAAAAGTCTCCTCCTCACTCATTTGCCACAGGCGTTACCCTTGAACTGATAGTCTTGACACCCCAGTCAGTGCTGCCCCCTGGCTGGTGGAATGTCCAACTTGCCGGTGGTTGACCTCCAGACAACTTTCACCAGCCATTGACGTGGCCATCGCTTTTGTTTCGCCAGCCTTGGAATTTCGCCCTATTGTTGAAGCCTCCACTCCACTTTGCCATAGTGATGACAATTCTGGCTGTTTTCTCCAAAATTGTCATCTCCTTTTGACCCAGGGCTGGTGTGGTTGTCACAATATATATATATAAATGAATGTCTTTGCATGTACCGTGTAGTCGGAGCCTTACAGTATGTAGGAAACATACGACTGGGTATGATGAAATGTAATTATGCCAGGTTGATGACATCAGTTAACCAATTCAGCTAGAAATTTGAAATGCAGCCTCAGCAGGAGGTGGCAAATAATAAAATCAAAAACCTAGCTTCTACCCTTATGGTCATAGGAGGTTTAAATTTGAAATGTTTCTTCATTCAGAGGTGGTGATTAATAAAACAATGAAGGAGGCCTCTATGATCAGCTGAAAGAGCCCTAGGACTAACTTCTTTCCTAATTTGAAATGTAGGCTAACCTCAGCGGGAGGTGGCAAATAATAAAATCAAGGAGAATTTTTATGAGACCGCAGCAACGCACGTCGGGCCAGCTAGTATTACATAAATATAAGTTATTTTGTAAACACGCCCATATGTTAATTGCAATTTTTCTTTCATTTGGATTTGGAGTAGTAGGCTAATGCTGAACGAATTCAATATTCATGGCCTATAATAAAACCATAAAATAATATAATAACATCATATAAGTTGAGTCCTAAGCTTTCCCTGTGATCTAATCTGTTATTTATTTATTGAAATAGTATATATTATATGTAACATTGAAGTCATTTTCACTAAACACTGTTGAAATCGAAATTTAACCAAATTTGGTAATGACGCTTTTTGCTGTGGGCTCAACTTATATGATACTTACCCTATATTTTATTTATATATTTATTACAAAAACCCAATCAAGCAGAGATACAATGGTCAATTGTGCACGACTGCACTTCATTGACAAATTTTCAACTGAAAGTTACATATTTTAGGTTATGTCCAAGTTTAACTATAAATTTCACTGAAGTACAATTTAATTATCAATTCTTCCCAATGCAAGAATAAATTACCAGGTAAAAGTGCCGAATAGGGCCTATGAATTTCTCAACATTTCATGGTCATATTTAAAAGTATTTTTTAAGCTGATCATGGATATCACAATAATTTTGTGTGGAAACGCCTAGAAATCGAGATTGAAGTGATTTATTGGGGCTATGTGGAATCATAATTACATCGTATAAACATATAGAAATAGGTTGAAACATACAATATGGTTTAAAATCGAAGATCTCTTCATTTCTAAACTTTTCTGCCAAAGGCAAGAAAATCTAACCTACCCGGTTACAGAATTAAAAAATTGTCAATAGCAGGTTCATGCCTAACCTGAGCAATACCGTTAGGCTATATTGGAATGATGAAAGTAGAAAAATGGGCTTCAGTTCCTTTTGTAGTCCAGTGAAACAATCGACTTAGGGAATCGGTAGGCTAGTTTTGGGTTTGGTACAGATCGACCAACTATCGATTCTCTCAGTCGATTATTCCACTGGACTGGTATGCAGATCAAGATTTTTACACATTTCTAGGCGTTTTCATGCAAAGTGATTGTTCTACTTGTGATCAGAATCAATAATACTTTGAAGTAAGAACACAAAAAGATGAAAAATGTGTAGGCCCTTATTCGGCACTATTAGCATTTATTAATTTAGAATTTAACTTTGAAAACGAAACTCAATAGTCCAATGACACAGTGGGAATAGTTTTGAATTTTGGTTTGAGATTTTAGTGCCAAAAATATAGAAGTCAAATCATTTCAATTACATGTTCAATGTACTGGAGTTCATAACCTGTTTAAAAAAAATGGTATCAAACCCAAATGGCTATCTCCACCCCGGACAATTTTTCAGTAAAGCTAAAATCTGTTTTATATTGGTGAAGCCACATCAAGATTGTAGTAAGAAAAGTTTTAAAAATCTCTAAATATTTGGCAATACTCAGTTTTGCTTCTCTTTTCATTCTTAAAAAGGAATAATTTAAAATTGGGATATAGCCATGGGTAATACTATATTTGTCAAGTTATCGCAGCCTACTACTGAATCCATAGTTTTTTAATGACATAAAAACCCATTTGTCATAGAAAACCCAAAATATCAACGAATACATTCCTGTATAACAGCTGTTGATAACTTAAAGCAGATACTTATTTTTTATAAGGTAACTTGTTAATCGAAATTAATCAACAGAAGATTTTGTTGTTTAGTAAGTGGAAAAAAAATTTCTTGCATTATTCCTGCTTTTTATTTATATTTGTCAAGTTTAATAAACACCTTTTTGGGAAAATGAAGATTTGAAAGTTGAATAAATTTCATAATATTGAGAAGATTCATATGAATTGACTATGGTTATTCAAAATTGCAATGAGATTTAAAGACTGCAGCTAAGCCTGTGTGGATCATAGAACAGTTACCATTATGTTTTCTGTTTAGTGCTGAATTCTTACAGGCTACAAAACTTTCAATTTTAATATCAAAGTTTTGGCTCTCAGAACTTTTCTTAACTGTGTTCAAAAAGCACTCCTATTAAATTTAATACATATAATATACTGGCCTTCTGTCTATGTAAAATAGGCCCTGAACCCTCCCCTCATAAATAATGAATTGATGCAACCAGATTTCTGATTTAAGTTCATGTGCAGTGTCTGTGCCATATAGTCAGCGTTATCTATAATTTCACATAGATATAATATTGTGTAGTGATACAAGATTATTATGATCATTTTTTACTTTTTAGAATGTTGGAATGCAGATGAGTGACGCTATAGAGGTAAGCCAGCACATGAAGAACTGGCTGAAATTTTCAAAAAGCGGCTTGAAAGGCAAAATAAGTTGACTGAAAAAAAAAATACTTTAATAAACTGCAATAAAAATAAATACTGTAAACATTCTGTATAAATATACTAAATAATTTAATTTTTCAGTATTTTGATTTAATAATTGCAGCTTTCTTACAGCGAAAGTATGCCCCTCTCAGAAACATTGTTGCATGAAATTTATAATACAGCTCAGGAAAAATAATATTTTCAAATAATTCCTTGATTTGTTCATTCCAACATTTATCTGGAATATTCATCTTCACGATGTAAATAGATATTCATGATGTTTTCCATGCCAAAATACTTAAACAAGTAGTTACATTTTAGAAATTCTGGCACACCGACCTGGCACAACCTTGACCTTTGACCTTGACTTGACCATGAGACCTTGACTTGACCTTGACTTGACCTCGAAAAAAAATTAAAAAATAAAATTAAAAAACAAAATTAAAAAAAAATAAATAAAAAAAATAAAAAAAAAAATGGCGGGAAACTGTTTGGACCAGGGCGGGGGTAGGGCGGGGTGGGGGGCGGTGGTTAATGGGTTGAGCGGTGGGAGGTACTGGCTAGAGTATATAAGCTAGGTGTTCTGTTGGAGTTATCATACACAGCTCTCACACCAGACAGCCAACTACTGTGCTCGTGCTCCAGTCTTGTGCTCCAGTCTTGTGCTTCTTGTGCCTACCAGTCTTGTGCTCCAGTCTTGTGCTCCAGCTTCATCAACTTTCAAGGTGAGTACTCTTTGCAATTAATACTGTTTTCCACTATCTAATGCATACTGTTCCATTTCAGGAAACTATCTTACATTTGGCAATGTCTAATGCATATTGTTCCATTCCAGGTCACTTTGCCTGTTCACTTGAAGATAACAGTCCTGTTACTCCAGCCTTCTTTCAAAGTGAGTGTTGAAAACTAACCTATTGATCGATTAAACTTGTAAAACTAATGATTGTTTCATTTCGGAAAACTTTCTTACAATGTAAATTGTTTCATTCAAGGAAACTAACTTGAAATTTTATTTTGTCTAATGCATATTGTTTCATACCAGGTCACTTTGCCCATTCACTTGTAAAACTAATGATTGAAAAATTCATATAGGTAAAAAATCACCTTGCTGTGCTTTCAACAAAGGCAGTTTCAACGAAAAAGAGAGGGTAGAGAGAGTGTGAGAGAGAGGTAGTGAGAGAGAGTCCCACTTCTACTTCCATCACTGGCCCCGCCCACCAGCCTTTGATATACCAGTTTCAACTAGTCTGTATGACATCACTGCTGCATTCCAATGCTATGAGTCATATCTATGCAGGAAAAAACATGTTTGCATGTAATTCCACAACATTATGCAACAATCTACTGTATTACATAATCACTGGCCCCGCCCACCAGGCCAGCACCTATAAATACCACACAATAATTTGCATTCGTTCAGTTTGATTTAGACAACAAAGCAGTGAACATGGATACTTCCAAGGTTTTTAATGTTCCCATGCTCTGTGGGAATAAAGTGAAGCCTACCAGTGAGAGGTTTGGTTTGTGGCTTCTAACATAAAACCTGTGCAATGACAACCTTGTTACAGATATTGGACAAATCGATTATACTGCTGGAGAAGAACTGTTGGTGCAGGCTGATTCAAATCTTGTGCCTATTACAGAGACCTTTTGTGACAATATAATGCTTGTGAAAATTTGTGCTTTGGAGGACTGTGAGGAAATGGATAAGAGATGGTTTATTCTAAAAAAAGAAATATGTGGAGCATTCATATAGGTAAAAAATCACCTTGCTGTGCTTTCAACAAATGCAGTTTCAACGAAAAAGAGAGGGTAGAGAGAGTGAGAAAGAGAGGTAGTGAGAGAGAGTCCCACTTCTACTTCCATCACTGGCCCCACCCACCAGCCTTTGATATACCAGTTTCAACTAGTCTGTATGACGTCACTGCTGCATTCCAATGCTATGAGTCATATCTATGCAGTAAAAAACATGTCTGTGTGTAATTGCACAACATTATGCAACAATCTACTGTATTACGTAATCACTGGCCCCGCCCACCAGGCCAGCACCTATAAATACAACACAATAATTTGCATTCTAATGCCCATAGTGCTCCCCTAATGCTCCTAGTGCTCTCCCTAATGTCCCTAGTTCTCCCCCTAATGTCCTTAGTGCTCCCCTAGTGTTCCCCTAGTGCTCCCCCCAGAGCTCCCTCTAGTGCCCCTAGTGCTCCCCCTAGTGTCCCCAGTGCCCTCTCTAGTGTCCCTAGTGTCCCCATTGCCCTCTCTAGTGTACCTAGTGTTCCCTCTAGTGCTCCCCTAGAGCTCCCCCTAGTGACCCTAGTGCTCCTGCTAGTGCTCTAGCAGCTCTAATATGTAAGCACTCAAGCTAATTGCAAGATATATCACACTCACTGTGAGCTCTTTTACTGAGCCACTGTGCCCACTTACTGCACACTCAGTGCTCCACTCAGTGCAGTAGTGCACACTCATCTACCACTTAGTGCCACTTTGGGCTAACTTGGTGTACCACTTTTGTCCCTTATGGCTTACTTGGTGCACAATTGGAGTGACTAATTCGTATATAGTAAGCCAACAGCCAACACCCAACAGTTGACTTAGAGAAATATGTCTTAGGTTAATCTTATTTATAAGGATAGGATTGTAGGGGTTTGTGGAAAACACAAAAGACAGATTCACAATAATTTCTCCATTAATTAATACAACATATAATAATACATTCTTCTATTTACAATGCAATATATTAAATACAGAAAACAACTCTTTCCTTATTTCTACTAGGGGTATGCTTAAGGACATCCAACCTAATACTAATTTTATAATTTAAATCTATGTTAGAGTTCTCAAATTCTTCCTCCAACCCATAATTCGAGACATACAATGCTTCTAGGTTCTCAAACTGTAATATATACCGATTCTTATTTCTAGCCCATACTTGTTTAATTGCAACAATGACCAACTCTGTACCTTCTGCTAACTCTTCCAATCATTTGCACTGTCCTACTTTTACTTTCCCTTTAATTTCCAGCATTGTAATGCTGTTGAATTGCTCCACTTCTGACTGTGTAAAGGAAGTGTCTTCCAGGTTTTTCCATACATTGGATGAAAATTCAATTGTTTGTATTTTTGGAAATGTGTGACCATTATAGCTTGTCATACCATTAATGGTAATTACACAAATGGTTTCTCCTCTTGGCAAGCAAATCATATCTTATTCATCATTGTAGGGGATTGCAAAATAGCCTACTTTCTTAAGATCTTCTATTTCTTTGTACACATTGAGAAAAACATTTTTATGGTACCCTTTTACAAAGTAAACATGTTTCAAGCCATCTTTTTCCCCTAGAACCCCAACATATGTAAACTTTTCCTTATTATTCACAGTAAATGCAGTCACATGATACACCCCACTTGGTTCAAAATTCTTCCAATGTGAATAAAAATATGGTTCAAGCTGCTCTCTAAAATCTTTGATTTTGTTCTCATATTCTACTAGCTGTTTATGCTGTTTCTTTATGGTCTCTGTAGCTTCTAAAAACTCAACTTTCCTATGTTTAAGATTAATTTCGTCCAGCTCTAGCTTACGCTTCCTAGCAGATAGCACTGTGATTGGAGACAAGGGATCTATTTCTTTAACAGGATAGGGAGCAAGCTTAGAGTTTATGTTTGTTCTTTTTCTTGAGACTTGTGGTATAAGATTAGCAGTTTTTACAAGACCTAGCTCATCTAGGTTGACCTCTTTGGCAATAGTAGAGAAAGTGGTTGTTGACTTGGAGAAATATGTCTCACCACTCTTAATATAACACTTTTGTGTGAAACTAATATTATCCCTGTTGTCTGTATCCTTGTGAATTTCTACATAATTAATGGGTAGTAAATTAAAGCTAAATGCAGAAATGACATAAGATATTATTTTATTTCAATGTTGTGGATTGGTGGGCAGCTTTACTTGTACTCCAGACAATTTCTTGGTGTTGCTATTCCCCCAGTAAACATATTGTAAAAGATTGTTATAAACCAAGCAACAGCTATTCTTTAAACTATCTGTCAGTTTGGACCACATCTTAGACAAGGATACAGAAAATATTGGAGCATTTTCAAAATAATCTTTAGTGTCATTTAAGAGTGACAAGCTATCTCGAATAGGATCGAATTTCTTGGAGAGTTGGAGCTATTTCTTATGCTGTAGTTATAAATTGTTGCTTCCAAACGTGTAATGCCATGCATTCTAGCTAAATCAGAGGTAAAGGTTTCCCGTAATCTTGTATCTGGACAGGCAATAAAGTCTACAATATGGTTACCCAGCTGCTTATTTACACCAGGGCTTGTCATTTGACAAATGAACTTATTATAAATTTTCACTCTTACATTATTATCAACCCAAATCAAGCAATCAATCCCAACAGTTTTATCGTTATTGACAATCACATTATAGTCTTCCTTCCCACACAGCACATAAGCTTAAACTAAGTTTGTATTTTACTTGGTTTTAACACTGTCAAGCAAGTTGAGCGATCCAAGTTATTTCCAAGCTCAAATCAAGCTGTTTAATACAAGCTGGTATTCCCAAGCTTATTAATAACTTGGGTTTCACGGCATAATAATGGAGGTGCGTTTGGTGCGCGCGCAACTCATAAAGTTTCTTTTTTGTGCGCTAGTTTTGCTAGTAGCGTGTAGCATGATCTCGTCAACATCGTTGTTATTTCATAGGTCCGCCATTGATTGCTAATTGCAATTACCGGATCACCGCCTCACGCAGCAATTTGCAATCTTTCAGCAATCTATTCAAGTTATTTAATTTTGATATTTCAATTGTTTGCCCACTCGAGCAGAGTTTTAGTTGAACATCAAGATTCAAGGTAAGTGTTTACTGAGCACTATTCATGTATTTCGCAAGTATATACGTGCATATGCACATGATATTAATTTTAGGTAAGGACGAAAACATTGTGCATCATGTATTAACGGTGAAAATAAGAGTCTTACTGACTCTTATAATTCCATATTAGCATCATCATTAGACTATGATTCAATACGATTTTTGTTGCCATTTAAACAATACAGAAAAAAGCACAAGTCAATGATTAGATTCCTGGATTTCTTGTTCCATCACGAACTGCATTGTTAATATTAACTTGTTTTGTGAATTTAATGACTTGCAGTCAAATATTCATTAAGAATAAGTAAAATTTACTTACTCTATAGGCTTTCGAATCTTTGAGATCCGTTTTTAGAGGCGTGTTCCTAGATCATTAATGTCAGTTTTTTTTATTTCAGTTTTTTTCAATGATTAGTCTACAATAAGGTGTTACCTACCCTATTTTATTTCAGAAACCTAACTTTCTCCCATTGTTTTGTGTAGTAGTGGAGTCATCACTTACTAGGCTTTAAGCTAAAGCAGTGTAAACTTCTAGCTAGGCAAAGGCCTCGATCTATTATTAAATAAAATAATATCAATAATATTATTATTATTTTTTTTCTATTATTTATTTTGCATATTATTAGCTTTGCCAGAAGTCTAGGAGATCCAGCTTAAATTTATTGCCTGCAGACTAAGTTTGGTACTGTGCAACAGCAAAAATGAACAGTTTTTGATCTGATAGATAGTATTTCTTGTTTTGACTGAATGAGAATTAGATAGATAGATAGATAAGGAGCATCCGTTGACCTCCTATAAAAGGGGTATTTGAACTTAATGAAACGAATTCGTTTTTTGCGCAAGCGTATTTTTAAAATAGCATCTATGCCCAGTGCTGTTTTAGTGACAGAACGCCGTACCGGTACCTCTTATGGGACAAAAAACAAAAAAAAAATGTTGTAACTTCAGGTGAGCCATTATGCGATTGAAGCAATGTAGAGCTATCAACTGTGTCTACTTGGCGCGAGACTGTACCTAAGTTTATCAAATTTATTACTTTTTCTTGTAAAATCTAGCTATCTAAAAACTTACACTGATTACCTTACTTTCCATTTTTGTAACAAACTAGGTTTTTGTGCGCTTTTTATAATATGCCCTTGAAATCTGTACAAAATTAAATTTCTACAGTAGGCCAGTTAGTCAGCAAATACAGTTTTTTCCAGTAAAAGCAGACATAACTTTTAAGGAACCACAAGTTTGATATGAGTAAAAAAATTCAAACTGTCTCAGACAAATAATCTTTGTACTCTTATCTTATCAATTTAAAAAGTTTTCCCGCGGGCGGATCCCTTCTGATTACCCCCCAGACCCCCCGGAACATTGCGTACCTGAACCTATATTGTTACAAAAACAGCACTGTCTATGCCTATATTAATAACTTAATATTTGCTAAATTAAATAATTTATTCGTAATAATCAAATGCTAATACTTTTTTGCTGTAATATCGTAGATTACAAATTTAACATCTATATTTTATATGCAAATTACAATTTTTTGTCACATAAAGTATTTATTTTTCAGCTGAAAGTAGCCTACTCATGTCGGTGGGAGGGAGAGATGCTAAGGCAATGACGTATAATTGCTTGAGACGGTGTCTAAGCTACGCAGTCGCAAACAAATTGTCTTATTCAGGTGTAGCAGCTAAGGACCAAGAAAATAGCCTTCAAGACCACGCAGCTCTGCAAAGTTATTAATGGTAGGTTTTTTTAAATGTTCTATCAGGAAGCTTGTTTGAAGGTTAGGACATCGGCCTCACACATTAACAAAACTTGCTTCAAACTAAACCTTATACCTACTTATGCTAGAATGCAAATAAAACTACCTAACAAACCCCATAGAAACCTACAATTCTTAGACCTCACTATCACAAAACTAAATAACATGCACAAATTCAAAATCTACAGGAAACCAATTCTCACAGACACACTCATTCACAACTCATCCAACCATCCACATCAACACAAACTTGCTGTTTTTAACTCCATGGTCTTAAATAATGATCCACTATCACAAGCTGACCGACCACCAAGAAGAAATTAATATGATCAAATATTTGCTCATATAATATAAATATATTAGCTCAACAAAATCCTAAATAGGATATATCCTTAGCTCAATAGAATCCTAAATAAAATGAAAACCAAAACAGATTTGTCATACACATATTTCAACAAAAAAACACATATTCAAAATCTGCAGGACTTTTGACTTTGTGCAGCACAAAGTAGTACATATTTTTCAAGAATCTGTATTTAACACAGCATTCAGAACAACAATTAGCCTGAGACACCAGCTCCAACAAAAAACATCTCACCTAACAAACAGCAAAATATGTTTTTCATAACCCATTAAAGTTTGTCATGTAACTAACTACATTAACATTAATTTATTTTGTCTTTCTAATTCAAAATTCAGAGCCAGATTAATATAAGGCAATGCAAAGATCAACCTTACATACATTTTTAATATGCACTAGGCCTAATTTTCAGATTCAGTTATCTTAAAATGTATATTTCCATCAATTAATGAAAAAAATTAATGATCCTAACATGCATATGTCCAGCAATTAATGATCCTGACATATGAATCAGCTGGCCTTTGTCAGTAACAAAGCTACACAAGGCATCACCCATCCTTCACTCATACTTGGGTTAAGATACACCTGTTTGGAGTTCCCATTTCAAAGTTAACTTGACCATGTGGATTCATTGATTTCATCAATTTCAATTGATGGTCCACCCTGACTTGTTGAGGCGTTTAAACAACGTTTCCTAAAGTGATCTATTGTCAGTAGTTTCATGTCACTGAAATGACAAAAACACTATTATTTTACAGTTGCTGTGAAGAAAATTCACCCTTCATCTACTGACCAAGATTTGAAGGTCTACATGTGTCACTGGTTGCAGCAAGCCAACTCAAGGATCCCCAAAAAGTAAGAATACTTATTTAAGTTATTTTAATTATTTATCCTCCAAATTGCATCATAGTTCTTTCCTTTCAGAAATACATTTTTTTCATAATTGTCCATGATAATGAATTAAAGTGTATATGATGTTGAAGATCCATCTTGTTTCCACTAATATATAATAAAAACTTAGAAAACACTCAAGTGGAAATTATGACTCATGTTATGGCATGACAGCCATTTCACTCTGATGTTAAGAGCATCATCAGATGACCCACAGTACACTCTGAGTATACTGTGAGTCATCTGGCAATGCTCTTAACATCAGAGTGAAACGGCCGTCACATCATAATGTGAGTCATAATTTCCACTGAGAAGTGTTTTTCAAGTTTTTATTATAAAATGTATAGATTACATTTTATGGGTTTAGTATATTACATAACAAGTGTGGTAAGATGGTGTTTACTGTATGAGTATGATAGTTTATGAGTCATCTGGCAATGCTCTTAACATCAGAGTGAAACGGCCGTCACATCATAATGTGAGTCATAATTTCCACTGAGAAGTGTTTTTCAAGTTTTTATTATAAAATGTATAGATTACATTTTATGGGTTTAGTATATTACATAACAAGTGTGGTAAGATGGTGTTTACTGTATGAGTATGATAGTTTATGCACAAGATGAAGTTGAGTGCAGAATTATCTTAAGAGTATATTAATCACCTCACCAGATGTGTTATATACGTTAAACACAGCAACTCCTAGTGAAATGGGCAATAATGATCTTAGATCAGCTGATCTAGCTTTTGATCAAATGTTTTATCAGTGAACTAGCTGGCCCAACGCGCATTGCTATGTTCTCATAAAAATTCTCCTTGATTTTATTATTCGCCACCTCCCACTGAGGCTGCATTTCAAATTTCTAGCTGCATTGGTTAACAGATGTCATCCACCTGGCATAATTACATTTCATCATACCCAGTTGTATGTTTCCTATATTGCAAGGCTCTGACTGCACGGTAGCCTACATGCAAAGTGCAAAGTCTTTTGCTGTTCTAAGACAGTGTAAATAACGCCGTTAAGGGGGCTGCCATATGATTAAAAACTGTTGACTTCTATCAGCTGTTCCTTTAAGCTGTTTGGCCGGCAAGTTCAGTAGGTTAGGTTTATAAAATGGATTAGTTAATAATAATTATTAGCTCCCCTATTAGAATTTATGGTCAGAAATCATCCCCAATATTCACACAACATATTCCCAAAGTTTCATGCCAATCTGTCAAGTAGTTTTGAAGTCTATAGGGAACATACATACATACAGACAGACATTCATTTTTATATATATAGATTACTAACAAGTAGCCACCCATAAGTGTACGGTAATAATCATTTTATGATCTTTACCACACAGTGTGCGGTAATAATCATCAAGTGACATCAGCTGACAAAAAAAGATAGTATATTACACTACAAGTGTGAGAAATGGAGTTTACCATACAAGTATTATAAGTTAATGCATGAGATGAAGTCAAGTGCAGTATATTATCATACAAGTATGGTAAACATCTTCCCAGATGAGTTACAAATGATATTTTTTGTCATACTAGTCTGAAATATAAAAATAATAAAATTTGAGCAAGTACAAAAAGCATCATTAAACATAACCTCAAAATCTACCACAGTAGTAAAATACTAAAAATTTATCTGAGATCAGCTGTTTTTCCAAATTCTGAATCAGCTGGAATGTGGTAATATCCATTAACACACTGAAAAAGGATGCAGTAATGAAAATCTGCTGTTCTTTCTGTAAACAGTTGTTTACCGGCTCGATTCAATGCTTGGTAAAGTGGTGAATATGTATGAGTATGACAAACATATTATTACCATATTGAGAAATAGGTACACTGCCAGCACATATTTTTGTATTTGTGCTACACATCTAGAGTGAGCTACTTCAGTCATATTATGATTGCCACCTATCACTGATTCAAGTGACAATTTGGTTTAAATTAAGCTGTAGCATTTGGATGATCACTGTTGATTAAAATATATAATGGCTCTAAATGCCATTACTGTTGCCAGAACTGTTTGCACATATATGTGCTTCATGACATTTGCCCTATCAACCTACTTCCTCCATTTTAATTGTGATTCTTTTTTTCAGGGCCTTTGTAGAAGAAAACCCTCAAGCAGCTACTTCAGAATAAACACTGCTGTGTGTGTTTAAAATTATTTTATGAAGATTCCTTCTTTGTACATATAATTTATCCCCAACCCCTACTAACTATGAAAACTATATACATTGTTTTACAAGTGATTTGGTAATCAAACCTGTTAATTTTATCATATAATACCTATATGCTTCATTTAAAAAAATTTAAAATACTATAGTTTTGCCCAGGAAATTATAGTGTTTTTTTCAAATGTTGCTCTCCAATTTCAATATTGTTGTTATTCAACAGCAGTGTTTCAACTATTGTTATTTTGCAGATTTTTGTTGATAAAGTTCAATCAGCTACCTGAAAGCCTGTTAATAACTTGGGAATGTAAGTTTACTTTAAGCTTACTTTAGACTAGTTGTAATAAGCTTGTTTTTAGCCTGGTATTGTAAGTCAGTTAATAACTTGATAATGCAAGTTTACTTTAAACTTACTTTAGACTAGTTCTAATAAGCTTGTTTTTAGCCTGGTATTGTAAGTCAGTTAATAACTTGATAATGCAAGTTTACTTTAAACTTACTTTAGCCTAGCTTAAACAAGCTTGTTATTAGCCTGGTATTGTAAGTTAGTTTTAAGCTTGTAACCTCAAACTTAGAACAAGTTGAGAAAATGGTAACTTCGAAGCTTAAAACAAGCTATTTTTAAGCTTAAAAGCTTGTTTACCCAAGCTAAAGTTAAGCTTGTAAGCTTGTTGTTTTAGGCTTGAAACAAGGTTGGAACAGGTTTATTGTGCTGTGTGGGATTATACTCCCCTTGGAAGCAAAAACGATGATTTGTAGTTAAGAAGTCACACATCCCACTCTTGTTAAATATTCCAGCAAAGTCCTGTGTTATGTCCAAGTCCAGAAGATAGAAATGTTCCTTCCTAAGCTGCTCCAATAACTTTGGTAACTCCTCCATTAATGTGGCGATGGGAACATCGGCAAGCTCCACTTTGTAGGGTATCCCCACTAGGTTCTGGCACTTCTGTTTCACTTCTTTATAGTTGTCTTTGTCAAGCACTTGCAGAATTTTTTTGGACATATCACTTTCACTGTCCAATAAGTATGGTAACTTTGCTTTAACTCCATGTTTAGCTGACACCATTTTGGAGAATTATCCTCTCAAGTATAAATTGAATGCTCCACATATTTCTTTTTTTAGAATAAACCATCTCTCATCCATTTCCTCACAGTCCTCCAAAGCACAAATTTTCACAAGCATTATATTGTCACAAAAGGTCTCTGTAATAGGCACAAGATTTGAATCAGCCTGCACCAACAGTTCTTCTCCAGCAGTATAATCAATTTATCCAATATCTGTAACAAGGTTGTCATTGCACAGGTTTTCTGTTAGAAGCCACAAACCAAACCTCTCACTGGTAGGCTTCACTTTATTCCCACAGAGCATGGGAACATTAAAAACCTTGGAAGTATCCATGTTCACTGCTTTGTTGTCTAAATCAAACTGAATGAATGCAAATTATTGTGTGGTATTTATAGGTGCTGGCCTGGTGGGCGGGGCCAGTGATTACATAATACAGTAGATTGTTGCATAATGTTGTGCAATTATACACAGACATGTTTTTTCCTGCATAGATATGAAGAATATATCCATCCTGTACATAAGCTAAATGCCACATGTGTGCTACTATATCATATATCTCCCTGCATCTGCATTCCGGTATATCATTTAATGCTGCCCGTGCTTGCCTATCAAGACATGTTGACACATGCTGCTTCTTGTAGAGATCATTGTGGGTTACAGTGAAAAGTGGTAGACTGTCTCCAAATACATAGCTCACGACTTCGCCAAAGTCGCTCCTGCTAAACTTTTCAGCTCGAATTAGTGCAACTAGATCAAGGAAGTCCATACGTTTGCAAAATGCGAAAAATTTCATAGCTTTGGGTAGTATTGGATGCATGTCAAAATGATTGAAAAGAAGTAGGAATTCTTCACGTAGAGTCTGTGGTAGAATGTTGAAATCTGCACCTCAATAGAGAGCGTCAATGCTAGCTGACATTGCGATCTTGCGGAGGGGACTAGGGCTGCTACTCATCTGGAAAAAAGATGCAACAAATTAGACATGTTAAAATAAAGTGACTTCTTCGCAAGGGTGGAGGTGATGACTTCTTTGCAAGGGGGGCGGAGGTGGCGACTTCTTCGCAAGGATGGAGGCAGCAACTTCTTTGCTGCATGAATGAGTTAGAGACTTCTTCGCTCCATCTTACAGATTTGTGTGAAGAACCCATTGTATGGGTTCATCACAGCTATCGCAAGTGATGGCCGTTTCTGTGCATCTATCGCACATCATGTGGAAGCATGGGAGGAGCACCCTATTCACATGATAGTTTGCACACCTCCCACAGCTTGCAAACGAGATGTCAGCATCAGCATCCCAACACTCATCCTCCATTCTCCATCGCACCCGGTGCACCTGCAAGCAAGCCTGCACCAAGCACAGAATGTCCAACTCCTCCTCCGATGCACAGTTCAATGAGTTGGCTGGAAGGGCCGGAGCTGGTTCTGGTGCTGGTTCTGGAGCTGGTTCTGGTGCTGGAGCTGGTTCTGGTGCTGGAGCTGGTGCTGGGGCTGGTGCTGCCTCCTGGCGCACCACTTCCTGCAGCGATGCCTCCAGCTCAGGATAGTAGGCTTCCAGTGGAGGATTTGTCAAGTAGTCGTCAAAGTGGGGACGACATTGCCTGGCTGGATGTCTCCTTGAGCCTTGAGCGTCGGCCTGACATCGTCTGCCCATTGACTTGCCGAGCAATTTGCCACTGCTGAGCTGCACGCCACTGCTGCTGCCCAGACTGTAGGGTTAAAATGATGTTTAGAGCATCATTCAGCCCCTGCAGTGGGTTGACATTTGCTTGGCATCCTCCACGGCTACCACACCTCCTGCTGCCTCCATGGGAAATCATCTTTGGAACAGAAAAAAGAATAACATGTTATGCATATGTCTGTAACAACAAAAATAATAAAGTTGAATAAATATATTTTCTTTGAACTCACATTGAATTGATGCAGGTGAAACGGTAGGAGACTGAAGTTGACTGACCTGGAAAAAATATGCATTGTTAGTTACAAGTGAATTTTTCAATCATTAGTTTTACAAGTGAATGGGCAAAGTGACCTGGAATGAAACAATATGCATTAGACAATATAAAATTTCAAGTTAGTTTCCTGGAATGAAACAATTTACATTGTAAGAAAGTTTTCTGAAATGAAACAATCATTAGTTTTACAAGTGCAAGCAATCATGCATTAATAGGTTAGTTTTCAACACTCACTTTGAAAGAAAGCTGGAGTAACAGGACTGTTATCTTCAATTGAACAGGCAAAGTGACCTGGAATGGAACAATATGCATTAGACATTGCCAAATGTAAGATAGTTTCCTGAAATGGAACAGTATGCATTAGATAGTGGAAAACAGTATTAATTTCAAAGAGTACTTACTTTGAAAGTTGATGAAGCTGGAGCACAAGACTGATAGGCACAAGAAGCACAAGACTGGAGCACGAGCACAGTAGTTGGCTGTCTGGTGTGAGAGCTGTGTATGATAACTCCAACAGAACACCTAGCTTATATACTCTAGCCAGTACCTCCCACCGCTCAACCTGTTAACCTGTAAATGATTGAGAATGTTACAATAATGTTATTTTTTAACAATTTCGCTCGGATTCGTATCCTCATTTACCGTGATATGATGGGATGTTTCAACTTAAACTAATTTAGGAATTTTAAAAACTAACAGCTCTATCATTCCATGAAATGAGTCTGAGTAAACGAATGACTCGCTTTGCTCGTGTCCCAACTTAGATCTCACTCGTGGCTTTTAAAAGCAGACAATACAATAATTGCATGAACTACAATTTCCAATTTACTGTCAACATTTGCAAATAAAGTATTAACTCATCTCAATTGCAAAATCTGTGCGCGAATTTTCAAGTCTCAAGTCAAAAAATAATAAATTATTTAACTGGCTAATAATAATAATATTAATAGACTAATAAAAATACAATTATAATAATATAATAGACAAATAATAATACACTAATAATATTATTATTAATAATAATAATGATAATTATGATGATGATAATAGACTGATAAGCTAAAAATAATAATATAATAAACTAATTTTAATAATAATAATAGACAAATAATAAAAATAATATAATAGACTTATAAGCTAATAATAATGATAATAATAATAATAATAATATTAATAGACTAATAAAAATACAATTATAATAATATAATAGACAAATATAAATAATATTATTAATAATAATAAGAAGAATAATGATAATAATTATGATGATGATGATAATAAGCTAATAATAATATAATAGACTAAATTTAATAATCATAATAATAATAATAATACATATAATAATAATAGACAAATAATAAAAATAATATAATAGACTTATAAGCTTATAATGATAATAATAATAATAACAATAATAATAATAATATAATAGACATATAAGCCGATAATAATGATAATAATAATAATAATAATAGTTATGATAATAATAATAATAATGATGATGATGATGATGATGATAATAATACTCATAATAATAATAATACTAATAATACTGTAACAATAATAATAATAATAATGCCTGATGATAAAAATTGTTTCAAATTGTCATTATTATTACCCATTGACAGGTTGAAACCAGTAGCTATTACCGATTTTTGGATACCATATGCAGGAAATTTCGCCTTTATTCATACAATAATCATTACATTTATCGATTTCGTAAATATCAATCAGTTTAATAAACATCAGCTATAAATAAAATCAGTTTAATAGACATTTCTCCATACTGGGGTGTTGTGACTGGCGCGCGGTGCATCCTGAGTGACGTCATGCGCTAACGTAGCCAGTTTTCGTTCTCCGCATGAGCACACCCTTGTATCGTTCCACCATGCTCTCAGATGAGTTTTGTATCACAGGAGCTTCCTTTATTTAATCCACTCGGACAAAGTCTAATCAAATTTGACAGCTAAATAACCTGGACCTGCGCAATAGTGATAATGTTTCTCATCAACATTTTAATCGTCTTTTGCCATCTTATACCTCGTAATTAATTACTATCAACTGAAGGCCAAACTCGGTTCTGAAATGAGCAAGACACTACCGTACTGTCTGTTCAAATAAGCAGAAGCTTTCTTTCAACAAAAGAAAAAATGGCAAGTGTTTTATTCTACCGAGAATTACAGGTATTAGCCTAAAACCGTTTAGTCTAGGCCTATAGCAATTTTTTTTTTGTTGATGTTACCCGCAAGAGTCTGAACTTGTGCGTGGGTAATGTATGGTAATAATCGAGGAAAGTGATAGCCGAGTGCCGTAGCAGGTATCTGTTCAATCAGAGATAAGCTACATAACTCCTGGGCGCTCTTTGTAAGGGGGACCGATTGGATTGGCCTGCAAAAAAGACTTCTCTGCTGTAAAATCACTTCCCGGTGGTTCGGAACTCACTTAAAACTGTAGGTCCAACTCATCGATCACCATCATCCAATTCATTACCCACGCACAGGTCTCAGACCTATGTGGACTTCATCCTCCGAAAAAAATTATGCAAAACATATAAATATTAATACTACACATAATACACAATATAATATTGAAACCTGGTCTTTCAAATAGACTAGACTCCACCTAGTGATAAAATAAGCCAAATGTCTCTTTCATTTGAATAATATTGATGTATATATAATATTAAATATAATAATATAGTCGTTAAATATCCACCTAGTGATAAAATAAGCCAAATGTTTCTTTCATATGAATAGTATTATTTAGAATTAGAATTAAATTTACCAAGAATTTTTATTAAAAAAAATTTGCTGATAATACCCACATGAGGCTGAAACGTGTGGATGGGTAATGAGAATTATTACACAAAATATATCACCGTACTTAGTTTTTTATTTTTGTTGATCCATGACAAACTGTAAGTAAAATAGTATTTCTTGATCCAAACCGATCTACGTTTTTATTATTAACTTTTCATGATAAATTGATCGACGTGCAGTCAATTTCAGTTGAAATGAATTGTCATGATTCGAAAACGTTTCAGCCTGCGTGAGTAAATATTTATTTATAATCTATTAAAATTGACTGCAAGTCGTTAAATTTATCTTAAAATGTTAAGATATTTTGACTTGGACGACTTGCAGAACCTTTAAAATAAATAAGGAATAGGAATTTTTCTTTTTTACTTGATGCAATCAAGTTTGCCTTGAGTAAGGTCAACCAATGAATGCCTCAAATAAGAAAGATAAATTCTTATTTTTTATTTTAAATAGTTCTGCATATCGTCTAAGTGGATACATCCACTTAATATATTACACTATATGTTTATCACAAAAAATATTTCATTATACTGTATATTGAAACTTGAAGCCCGTTGCATAACGATTCCAATTATTATTAAGTTACGGTACAATCTACGAGAGTAGATTTTGCAGCATCTACAAATACAGTAGCAGGTATCTGTTTAATCAGAGATAAGTTACGAATCTCCTGGGCGCTCTTTGTAAGGGTGACCGATTGGACTGGCCAGCAAAAAAGACTCTGTTCTCTGCTGTAAAATCACTTCTTGGTGGTTCAGAACCCACCTAAAAGAGCAGGTCCAACTCATCAATCACCATCATTCAATTCATTACCGACGCACACTCGCACAGGTCTCAGACGTATGTGGCTTCATCCTCCGAAAAAAATAGTAATATAGTAAATATAAATCAGTTTGTAAATTGTTATGCTGCAGAACCCAGGTTGGCAGAAGAATTTAATGGGATCGGGGATAAGGAAAATTTGAAATTAACAAGAAAACAGCTAATTCCAACTAATATGAAGTAGAAACACCGCAGTCTACTGTGGATAAACAAATTGCCTAATAGTTTGGATTTCAGGGGTACAAATTTTAAAAGAGAACTATATAAGTTTCTCATTGAAAAAAGTTTTTATAGTGTGAATGAATTTTTAAGTGATAACCATGTATGACTGCATATAGGCTATATCTATACATCAAATATTTCATGTTGGGTTAGATGTTTTTTTTTTAAATATATTATTGTACTTGACGATATTTAATTGTATGGTTTCTGACTGTATTGTGTTGGATAAATAAAATATATTATTATTATTATTATTATTATTATTATTATTATTATTACCTTTTTTAATTTCAGTTCCACTACAATTTTTATTGAAAGCCTACTCTTTGTTATCTATCAAAGAAGTCCTATAATAATTTTAATTCCATTCGCAATGTAAACTCTCCAATAATGTAATCCAGGGAGGATGTTGAGGAAAGGGTTGTGATGGCTCTGGACAGATTGACTGGATGGTTCTCATCGAATGGGCTCTCCTTGAATGTTGATAAAACTAAGGTGGTTCATTTCAACAGACAGACTGACACATCTCATGAAGTATTAAAGTATTATAATGACAATATACTGTTATCTTCAACATTTAAGTTTTTGGGTGTCCACATTGACTCTAACCTCAGATGGACAAGCCAAGTAGATCATGTCTGTCGCAGTCTTAACAAGTCTCTGCACTGTCTGAGGCAACTGTCACTTTTTCTACCCAAGCAGACACTGAAGACAGTGTATTATGACATGGTTCATCCTTGCCTCAACTATGGCCTCATGTTTTGGGGCACATGTGCTCAGTATTCTTTTGAGAGAGTTTTTAAACTCCAAAAGAAAAGTATAAGAGTCATATTAGGTCTGGGCTACAGAGAAAGTTGTCGGGATCACTTTTGACAAGAGGAAATTTTAACTCTCCCATCCCTCTTCATTTCGGCAATTTCAATTTTTGTTTTTAAAAATCAACAACTGTTTACCTCCCATAATCTTAGCCATATGTACAGTACACGAAATAAAAGCCTCTTAGTCATTCCTCCACACAGAACAGCGCTCTTTCAAACTTCAGTTGGTTATCTTGGGCCGAAAATCTTTAACAATCTCCCAGAGACCGTTAGAAATGCTTCCTCTCTAAATATTTTTAAGTCAAGACTTCGATCCTTCCTCGTTCATGGGTCATTTTATAGATTGAGTGACATTTATGCCAGGTAAATAGCATAGTTTCTTAATTTCATTGTTTTTTTATTATTTTGATTTAATGACTGTACTGTATATGATATAGAAGTAATGTATATACAAAAATATTAATTTGTAGCTGCGTGCTTATTATGACAATGTTCTATGCATTCTATGTCTTGAACAATTAAAAATTATCATTATTATTATTATTATTAATCATATTTTATGATTAAGATACAGTATATGGAACAATCGCAATAATTTTCTATAAAGAAAAATTTGTTTCCTTCGTTTGACACAAGAGCCCACTCAAATTTTGTCCACTCTTTTGATGGACAAAAATTGGTACAAAGCTGGAAGTTTTTTTAATCCACTCTAGGTATTCTAAGAGAGAGTTCTCTGAGTTTGCAAAAGTTGAAATTGAAGAATATGAAATTCTACGTCGATTGATGTGTAACAATATAAGTTATCCGTTCAATTGTTCATTCACAATCAATTTTCAAAAATCAGGTATTTTTACCTCCTTTGTGAAAAATAGTCACCTTCATGTTTCGTTGCATTTACCATGTAAATGCTCACTCTAACACATAAAAGTTAGAGGAAAGAAGTTTTAGGTCATTGAATTTACTTTCAGAATAGTTCTCAATTTGAAAATTTTGCCAATTTGTCGATATGCAGAAAAACCTGAATCACTGTAAAGCGCAATTAGGATAGTAACCAAGTTTCATAAGTAAGTGATATCAGGAAAAACATTTAGTAGTTATTTTCTCAACGAATTGTCATGTAGTTGATGATGATATAGAATAATTGAGATAAAGTGTCTATTCAGTCAGAGAACGAATTAGCTGAAGAAGTCAGTATTGTCAGATAAATTTTAGTCAGTCAGACAAATGTAGAGTAGGTAACACAAATCGATAGTAAATATGTTAAAAGTGCATATTCGTTTTATTGCTGATGATGCTCACATGAGTCCGAGACTTGTGCGTGGGAAATGAGGTGAATGATAACACATAAATGCCAGACGGAGGAGCGGGATTCGAACCCACGAACGCTGAACGACAGCAAGCTGAAGTTGCGACGCCCCAATCAACTGCGCTAAGCGGCCTGCCAAATATGTGCAATATGTGTCTTTCAAAGTACACTAAGATTAAAAAATCTTAATTTGATGGATTTATCATGATAATTATTATTTTCTCATTTTCATTTAATTCTTTTATACTTAAGATTATTTCGTTAAGAAATTGTATTTCATTTTATAGTACGGTATATGTTCACATATTTATTTATTGAAACTGATTTTAAAATGTGAAGGTATATGTATGTGCGCGCTAGAATAAGTTTATTGATGAGTTGTTTAATAATCACAGCAAAATACCAAAGAAGATGACATTGAATGTCTGTGGCAATAGGTAATTAATATTTACACGGTCGTTATTTCAAGATGTGAAGTTGAAATCCGCTATGGTTACACCACCCAGATGCAGGTAAAACAGCTTAGTTTGCTAATAAAATTTTACAACTAGGATTGAAATGAAACATATTTTGTATTTTAATCGGAAATCTAGTTTTTCTGTAATTAAAGTTTCAAAAAAATGATTTTTTTTTAAATGAAAATTTAAAAAAATGAAATACCTCATTACAAAAACAATACTTTGTTACATTGATCCTGAAAATTACACTTTTCTATTCACAACCGTTCATGATACTCGTTGCCCCCAAAAATTAACTCTAAGTGCTCATATCTCAGAAAATAATTGATGAAATTTTTTTATTTATTGCAATAGACTACATTTCAGTAGCCTAATAATGCCCAGTCAAAGAGACTTTGAAAAAAAAATATGACCATAATTTACACTCTCTGTTGCCTTAATATTGAACAAATCCAAAAGATGAATAAAAAAGTAAGACATTCTTGATACAGTAATGGTGTTGCAAAGCATTAATTTGTTGCAAAACACAATATTGACGATTTATTTTTATTTAATTTTTTATAAAATTTTGTATTGATGATTTATTTGTCAAAATGAAATAAGTGGTTCGGCAATATCTCAATTTTCCATTAATAATTAACAATTTCCACAGCACCACTTCCACCATAACAAATTCAAAAGATGTCAAATAAATATTGTTTAAAATACAACTTTTTCAATGCAAGCGAAGATGTAAAAGCTTTTTCCAAATTAAATGGTTATTTATGAATTTTTCAAATTAACTGAAACTAAGGCTATAAACAAGTCACGCCCACTGGTGAGGTCCTCCCATCATGTGCCTGTACCTGTACTATTATACCCTATGTAGTATACAAAGAAAATATATATTTACAACAATCACCACTTTATTGAGTTTGCATGAAATTTTATTTTTTTATTGGTGCGACTGATAACTTTCATACCAGACCTGAGCAAGCCAGGTTTTTTAAATTGGTTTTCTTGTTATAGTTTTCATTCTTTTTTATTTCATTTTCCTGCTTTTTCCTTCATCCCTTTCCATACTTCCCTAGCCACACACAATTTTCACTCTCCACGATCCCAATCATAAAACAATAACTCTAAAATGTTAACACTAGTTTAACCAATAACCTTGAAACCGTTTCCCAAGATAACGGTTGGTTAACAGATATATAGTAGGTACTTCACATAGTATAAAGTACTATATATAGATATAAAATAGGTTATTCTTCTATATTTCTGAGGGCCCGCTGAGCTGTAGCAAGCTGACCCAAGAGAGACGAAAACATGCACCGCCGATAAAGCTTTCTTTATCACGTTTTCCCCTAAATCAATATTGTACAGGAAAATAGAAAGGTACAATTTTTTTTCCCGGCCTTTAAAAATGCTTGTTCTAGGGGAGTTAGTGTGCAGAGAACTTGAAGTCCTTCCTTGTACTAAGGTTTAGGCTATACAAATAGAATATTCCACACATGTCTTCAATTTTTTGAATAATGTTTTCAATAATCTTCTCTAAGTGCCTGAGAAAAGGGAGACAATAATTCTAAATCAAATAACATTATTTGAAATAGATTGAGTTTTTAAATGCCAAGTATAAGTTCTACATCTGGCTTGAACCTTATTAAATTATAATATGTACCGTAGAAATCCAGGGTACATGAACTGGTATTGAAAGACAATAATTCTTAACCAAATAACATTTAAAATAGTTATCTTGCTGTGCAGAACTGACCTTTTTGAGTCGTGGCGGACGCGTTTCGAACTATGTTGTTCTTCTTCGGCGCTTGGTTGCAGACTCGTTCTGCAGAGTAGTTCTACTGCAGTTCACGAAAAATGGATAACCACAACAATAATTTTGAAGCCAGCACAGCATCTCTCATCCATTGGTACAGACAGACAAAATTGAAGGTATGTAAGGTATCCCAACATATTCCCTTCAACCATAAATGTCTCAAATTCAAAATCATACCCAAGTACGCTCAAATCAAAATCAACAATCCTACAATACCTGCCAAAATCACACAAAACCAAGCCCAACTCCTCTTCCTAAAGAATTCAATCAAACATCTTCACATGAAGAAAGATCAACTCAATAGAACAGCTTTCAAATTACATCTTCAACTTTCTAAACACCTCACTTTCATAGAGCATGAAGAAATCCCACAGTTCACCAGTTCATTCATAAAGACCCAAATTTCCTTGATTAAAAAACGTCATAACCTCAAATTCGAAGCTCTTTTTCAAAACCAAAACAAACACCTCAATGTCAATCCACAGCCTTTTCACCCCCGCACTATCAACACAACAAACATTCAATTCACTCAACAAGAAATGAATCTGCTTGACAAAGGTCTCAAACACAATTTGAAGATAAATATAAGGTCCAAAAACACTCTACAAAAAATTATAATAGACACAGAAAGCGCTGTCACTAACACAGCACCTGAACATCATGAGTACATAAGATATGCCACTAAGCTTAATATCAACAAAGCCCTAAACTACAATAGATCTTATAACAACCAAGAAGACAAAACAATGAAATCTATACTGAAAAAAAAGTCAGTTCTGCACAGCAAGATAATACATATGAATAGTTCTACTGCAGTTCACGAAAAATGGATAACCACAACAATAATAATTTAAAATAGGTTTAATTTTAAAATGCCAAGTGCATTCCAAATCTGTCTTGAATCTTCGTGAATTGTAAGTATGCGAATAATCCATGGCACAAGTACTGGTCATGAAAGACAATAATTTTGAACAAAATAGCATTTGAAATGGGTTAAACTTTGAAATATGATAGTAAACTTCGCAAGTAAGGTACGGTATATTTGTCTGTCTGTTGGCCTCATGTTTGATTCCAAGATAGATTTCGCTTTTTTACTAATAATAGCCTAATCATTAATACACGGTAGTCATAATAATTATTCTGATGAATATCTCTGATACGGTCATGGCCAATCTATTATAATAAAGTTTATGAATTAAATATACTACAATATGTTGGCTATACAATGAGAAACAAATTTGCTTTAACAGCCTATCAAGAAAAAATTGACTATCAAGTGGGAGCTACCCATGGCCGAACTAAATAGGTATAACTTCAGCTATAGTTTAGCCATTAATGAGCTCATACAATTTGTGTGTGAAAACACAAACAAAATAATAGTTTTTCAAAAATACACAAATGTGAGAGTACATACCACTTTTATACTTCAGCAATAGTTTGGCCATGAATGAGGTCACACAAATAATTTGTGTGTGAAAACACAAATAGTCTTTCTTTTAAATACACAAATGTGAGAGTTTATTACCACTTTTCCTTTTGGATGTTAATTTTTTCCCAGTGAAATAGAGAAGATGGAATCACATCAACAAAAAGTGTTATTATTACCTACTTTACACGTAAACTATGTAAGGTTATCAACTACGGAGAAGTTCAATCATAAACTGAGAGCTGGTTTCTGAATTTCCTGATTTTTTAATTGAAAATTGATTAGATTTTAATTGAAGATATGACTGATAGTGAGGGAACAGTGGTTGTTCACTCGACTATTTGGTCATATTTCACATTTTTTTAATTGGCAGGAAGTAAAGTATTGTAACTTTTTATCTTGTGATTTCTCAAAATTAACACACTAATAAAATGTATGGTAAAATGATGAGGGCGTTTAAAGTTGCAATTTTTCATTTTCTGTGTTGGACAAATCTTCTACTAGTTGATGATAAAAACTTTGACTATTTTACATTGAAATTATATTAATTTATTCATTTTATTCATTCACATATAAATATTCATTCTCTATAATGCACATTTACATGTGTTTCATAGGTCGTATGGCTCATCATTTTTTATATGAAAATTGAATTTTGAATTATTGTAGTTTTAGCATTAATTATTTTAGAATCTTCAACACTTTTTTAATTATTACAATAAATTTGACCTCTTGATCAGAATATAATAAAAATGTAATAAATAAAATGTTTTTTTTCTGTTTTTTTTTTCTAAGGATGAAGCCCACGTCGGTCTGAGACCTGTGCGCGTGTAATTTGTTCGATGATGGTGATCAATGAGTTGGACCTACAATTTTAGGTGGGTACCGAACTACCAGGTTATGTTTTTACAGAAGAGAATTGAGTCTTTTTTGCTAGCCAATCCGATCGGTCACCCTTACAGAGAGGGCACAGGAGAGCGTTGCTCATCTAATCTGATTGAACAATAATTGAGAATGAGTGATATAAATTTCTTTTATCGTTATTACATGAGTACAGTATTAAAATTATTTCGTACCTTTATTGTACGGATTTTTTTCAAATATATCATCTATCTATAATAATTCATCTGTCTATGAGGGCTAAGTGTAAGAGAGAGCCGGCTGCACCCGAACTTCGCCCTCCTAGGCAAAAAATAAAGGCAGTCTATTCTATATAAGTTTTATTGTTTTATAGTTTTATTAAGTTTTATATTGTCTATTCTATATAAGTTTAAGTTCCAAATCCGAAATAGCATCAACAACTTAAATGTCTTTTTTTTCTTTCACAATGTAATTATTAAACATTACTTTGATTATTGAGTTTTGTGATTCAATTAATCAAAATTTACTAGTTTGGAGTAGTAAAAAATTAAAATTAATGAGATTCAATGGGCTTCTTTTCCCTACAGTCACAAAAAAAAACAATTCGAAATCTCAATGTGATCGCTATTCACAAATAAATTTATGGTTTAAGTTGAAACAAGTATTTGTCAAAAGACTACAGCAGTACCGCCTAACAACTTAATGTAATGTATATCCTTCCAAGTTATCATAATCCAAATTAATGTAATTAATTGTAAAGAATTTTTCAATGTATTTTAAGTGTATAATAATTTCACTAATGTTTCAAATATTTTTTCTTTATAATTATATTTTTGTATAATAATTATGTGTAACTGTAAATAGTTCATAGCAGCAGTACTTCAGTTCTATTTTATAATATATTGTTACTGTCTCTTCTTAGTTTTTGATCAATTTCTGGTGTTGGAGAGATGAACCATTCCTCCACACAGGCTATAGCCTAATGAGAAATACACTTGAAATGTTATTGTATTCTATGTTTTTTTCATAATTTTATTTGAGTAGAACAAAGGCCACATATTCTATGTAGGCCTACGATACCGTACCGGTACAGTAGGAAGTCCTAGGTACGGAACATTTGATTGGTTCCACTTCTATTTTTCAAAAAAATAATTACAGCATCGTAATTGGAAGATCACGTCCTGACACAGACTAGTCGTCTTGTCTCTCATAAGTGGAATTCGTGGACACACATACCAATGAGTTCTCTCAGTGTACTTTAGGCGTAATATGAAACGTTTTGTCAATTAGTTCCTATACATTACACGATATTACACTCAGACAAGGTGTGTAGCCTACTGTACAATAGTCGTCAAATGAATAGGGAGTACTTTTGCATTACGGTACCGTATGTACTCATTATTGTGCATACCGTCTAGATGTGGAAATCATTGTAAGAAAACACAATTTTTCAATATGTAATATTGAATAAACTTATTACACTAAGCAGTAGGCAACATAATAACGCATATAGATATATGATTTGAAAATAATTAATAATTTTTTTGTTTAGGTTATGTGGTAATGATTGACTATTATACCTCAATATGGTTGTTTGGAACCCACCTGAAATAGTAAGTGCACCATGTTCCCCATAAATTATTATGAATGAATTGTAATAAATATTATAAATTAGTAAAAAATGCCAATACCTTCAATTCAAAAACAAACCTTGAAGATGGGTTTTAACAACTCGAAAACGTTTGGCCTACAAAGTAAGTGAAATACTACTTATTTTTAATAAAAATTAGACTGCAAGTCGTTGAATTCACTTGGAAAGTTAATATTAACAACGCAGTTTGTCATGGAACAAAAAATCCAGGAATTCAAAAACAAACATAACTCAAATGAAGTTAGGGCTGTAAACGTGTTTGTAAACGATAATCAACTAGACCAGGAAGAAAACATTGCATTTCTAGGAATTTTGTTGGATAGACGATTGACCTGGACTCCATTCATTGAGAAAATATGTTCTAAAATTTCATATTTGGTATTTGTCCTGCGACAGCTTCTTGATTAAATGACAAAATGTTACCTTTTAAAGCTTACCATGGGCTCCTACTGTCACATTATTAGGTATGCTATCTTAGTATGGAGTAATTCATCAAAATAAAACCTTAAAAGGGAGTTTAAGATCCAAAAGAAAGCTGTTAGGTTTATGGAAAGAGTAAATAGACTAGATTCATTTAGGCCGTTGTTCAAGAGACTTGGTGGTGTAACAACGCCGTGAAAGGAATGAGCAGTGGACTGTGGTGTTTGGAGGTGGTAAAGGAAAATTACCAAGGTTTCCAATCACAACATTAAATACACCATAAGTTGAATAAAAATAAAATAAAAAATCCGGAGGACCAGGCCTCAATCTAAAACAAGAATGAGTCCAAAAAATAAGATTGAAATGTATATGTAGCTAGATAAAGAATCAGGAGCTTGAAATAAAGAATAGACTATGTGAAAATTAATTTAGATTTAATTAATTGAATTAAATCTAGATTCTAGATTGCAGTACAACAATAGGCACATGGGCCACAATAAGTAGGTATTGATGAAATATTGTAATAATCAAATTATGATAATATTGAAAATGCATTGAAAATGTAAATCAGAGTTGAAAAGGCAAAGGATGAATAATTAAACATGTATTAATTATTCATAAATATTCATTGACGTATGCTGGTAGTAATGTAAGTTGGAATTTGGCCTGTTTGCCAGAATACAATAACAAAATTAAAATGAAAATATCAACTAGCCTAATAAAAATACAAATGCAACACAGTGAATTGCAACTATTAATTGAATGAAAATAGTGGGTAGTTTGTGTAGTGTTAAGCACAGATGTATTCATCATTTGTATTAGGCTATCTATCTATGATGTTTGGTTCTGTGTTTATTTTCTTGAGCAGATTGTCAGCGAGTGTGTTTTTGAACAATGTATCTTATGGTAATGAAGTATGATACTAATACAAGTTGTACAGAAATAAGTACCGGTACATGTAAAACACTTTTCAAACAAAAAAATACTTTTCACTGAAATATTTTTTCTATGAAACTGCTACTTTGAAATACATGATGAATGTTATGTTATTTTTCCTAAAATATATTTTTTCCCTAGGGGCCAGGGGGCAGCCGCGGCCCCCCTTGCCCTTATGTGGTGGCGCCCATGGCTGCAATTAAAATCAAGTTGGTTGGTCTAAGGTGCTGCCACAGATTACAGAAACAACTTTAGTTGTCTGTGGTGCTGCATAGCGTATGTGCATTCGAATTTTCGCGGCTTAAATCGATCTATCGATATTGACTATCGACGTTCTTTGTAGTCGACTTCTCCCGCACAGTCGCAAAGCAGACTTGCCTCCTCTCATCTGTTTTGTGTTTACAGACAAAATTACGTGAATAGAGAAGGAAACTACTGTACTTCTGTCATATCATTGATAATATTATGTATTTTCTCATATCTCAGTGTTTTTTCTTCAAATGTGTGTGTTAAATTAATTTTATTTTTAAATCTTCACCTTATTACAAATGTACAAGCTTCTGATGGTGTTAGTTTTTGATCTGTAAATATGTGGTTAAAACCAAAAGAGGTGTTACTCCAAAACGCTCTTTGGTAAGTCGAATTCTTTCTTGTTGCGTACAAAAATGTCATTAATTTAAATTATACTTGGGCTGTTGGTAGAATTATTTGATCACAATGGGACTTTTACCATTTGTTTGTGAACAATACTCAATTCTGCAACCGATCTGATTAATCCTTATCTTATTACTTATTTGAATTCTAACGTTGTAAATGTACAAACTGTATAAAATCACCAGTACCGTTATTCTATATTCTTCTAAATCATTTTATTGATGGGAATAGTCTGTCTGGTATGCTATTGATATAAATCCAGTATTCTTTCAAAACGTTATTTAAAGATAGGAGGGAAAAAGTTTTAGTGAACTCAATGCTCTGGTTATGTTATAGTAGCCTATCTTGAAAGGCCAAAGCATTGAATTATTATATGAAGCATAATGAAAGTATTTGTTCAAACAATTATTTGTAATAGTTTGAGACAATTGTAGTTCAAAGCTTCAATGAACTTTTCACATTTTCATTACGGTACGGTACTGACACTTCACTATCTTAGTGAATAGTTTATCTATATCTGCCTAAATGAAGTATTCAATGAAGATCTTATAATGTGGATCAAGACTTAATGCAAAAGATTAATCTCTAATATTCTATCTTTGTGGGTTAAGTGGAAGAGGGGGCTCTTATGCCTCAACTTCGCCCACAGCACTTTTATTACTTGTTAAGTGGAAAAGTGCACACATCAAAGTCATTTATCTATCTATCTTCTCATTCTCATAAAATTAGATGCAGTTCCATCTTACTTTTACACTGGATATTCAAACTTGAATTATTACTGTAGACACTTTTCTAATGAATTTGAATACTTTTCTGTGTGATGGATATTTCGCATTGTTGTAATGCTTCCTCAGACACGCCTACCGAACTCCTCAACACTCATTTCAACAAAATTCATCCCAACTTACAATGAACTCTTGAACTAGAAGGTAATAACACTACAGTAGGTATCAACTTTTAAATTTATCCATCACAAAACAAAGAAACTCATTCCAAACCAATCTTCAAAATCCATAGAAAAACGACAGCAACAGACACAATCATATAGCCTGATGTGATATCCATGAGCCGCAGCAGGTATCTGTTCAATCAAATTAGATAAGCATCGCTCTCCTGGGCCGATTGGTTTGGCCAGCAAAAAAGACTGTTCTCTGCTGTCAAATCACTTCTCGGTGGTTCGGACCCACATAAAACTACTGGTCCGGCTTATCAATCACCAACGTCCAACTCATCAACCATGCACAGGTCTCAGACCTATGTGAGCTTCATCCTTCAAAAATAAACATAAACATGCCGTCTTTATCCATATGTTTCACCGCTTAGAACTCATACCGATGACACAAACTGACTACAATTTGAATTGAAAACCATAAGATACATTGTTCAAAAACACACTCGCTGACAATCTGCTCAAGAAAATAAACACAGAACCAAACATCATAGATAGATAGCCTAATACAAATGAAAATGGCAACCCCAATTCATACATCCCATTCACGTACCATAACACTGAAACCCACTGAATAGAATCATCTTTCAGAAAAATCAGTATAAGATAGCATGCAGAACAACCAACTCACTCAAAAGACACCTACATCCACCAACTGCACCCACAGACAGAAACAATAGACCAGTAATATATAAATTGAAATGACTGCAACAGTCTGTGACGAAATAATGTGTTTTACATGACGAAATAATTAATCTAATATCAAAACTGACACTTTATTTATATTTGATAAATGATTTTCACTCACTTATACCAGAGAAGCTGATGAATAGGCTGATATTTAGAGCTTCTCTTTAGAAGTGAAATGCATCTCTCCAACAAAAATCATAATTTCATTAGAAAAACAGCGTCAGTTTTGATATAAGACTGCAACAAATTCTACATTGGACAAACGGGTAGGACATTTACTATTAGATTCAAAGAGCATACAAGAGCCATCACACACCCAAACACCCATTCCTCCTCATTTTAACAAACCACACTTACATCAACAATAATCTAGATATATTTCATTCCACTTATAAGAGTCAAAAACTAATTTTTTTTCCCACACAGGTTTTACCTTTGGGCTTTATTGTTATGAAGAACTGTATTTTTGTTTGTATTTGATTGTATTGTATGTTGATACATAACAATAAAGAAGTTTCAAAACCAAAATCAATATGAAATCTTTAAAAGCACATAACCACAGACTGACTCAATTCTAAGCTATCAACTCCAGTTCACCTCACTCGCCATGTTTGATTACATAATTCGAAATACGAAGGTCCATTTATCAAACGCGTCCTCTCTTACTCTAGTATCACTCCTGGCTTTCGGCTCTATTAGGGGTTTAAAGCTCCACTGTGCAAGCACCGTAAACCCTTTTATAATTTGTCATTTGAAATCACAGACTTCTCATCACTTTCCTGCTCTGACTTGTGAATGAAAATCTAACTATTCTCCCTTAGTTAATAGCTACGTTACTAGTACTTTAATAGTTACCGGTACTTAGTTAATAACAATGTAACTAGTATTTAGTAAGAGTAGTTAAGAGTAGCTTAGATAATAGCAATGGTAGTAGTAATTTTTAAATAGATTTCAACAGAAATGTGAAATTATTCAAATAGGCCTACTGTGCTTTACTATTTTTCATTTTGTTGTAAATTTAACGACTTGCAGTCAGTTTTAAATTGTCAATATATAATAAATGTACTCACATTTGGCCAAATGTTTTCGAGTTATTGGATCCCATCTTCAAGGTCGTTAAATTTACAACAAAAAGTTGGTATTAAAACGATCGTTATGGAACAAGAAATCCAAGAATTTACTTTACTCTAATATTAAACGAAAATCAGGCCCTTTTAAGGCTAGTTGAGCTATTGTTAATCAAATAATTTACAAGTTAGTTTGAAGTGACTGACAATTGATAAACTGACAAATATACATAAACAGAATTTTTATTAATATCGAATTCCTTTAATTGCTATTACTTTATACTGAAGACTTCCGCAATGGCGGATATTGACAACAGCATTGAAAAGCTGATGGGAATCGATGAATGCTACTGTACAAAAATATCAGTCACCACCGGGAATCGAACCACGGGCCTCTCAATTGCCGGTTGAGCGCCCTTAACCACTAGACCATGGAGACCTTTCTGTACAGCAGCATTCATTTTCAACTTGGCCATATCGGCTCGTATCTCACAAGTTAGTTTGAAGTGACTGACAATTGATAAACTGACAAATATACATAAATAATAAATAATAATAAAAATTCTGTTCATGTATATTTGTCAGTTTATCAATTGTCAGTCACTTCAAACTAACTTGTGAGATACGAGCCGATATGGCCAAGTTGAAAATGAATGCTGCTGTACAGAAAGGTCTCCATGGTCTAGTGGTTAAGGGCGCTCAACCGGCAATTGAGAGGTCCGTGGTTCGATTCCCGGTGGTGACTGATATTTTTGTACAGTAGCATTCATCGATTCCCATCAGCTTTTCAATGCTGTTGTCAATATCCGCCATTGCGGAAGTCTTCAGTATAAAGTAATAGCAATTAAAGGAATTCGAAATTAATAAAAATTCAGTTCAAATAATTTAATATGATGGTGATTTATGAGTAACTTTTTCTATGACGAAATACTTCATGAACAATCTAATATCAACTGACACTTCATTTCTATTTAATATATGATTTTCACTCACTTATATCAGAGATACAGGAGGGATGCATTTCACTTAGGTACGCTATCTTACTATGGGATAATTCATCAAAACAAAACCTTGATTGGGTGTTTAAGATCCAAAATAAGGCGGTTAGGTGTATGGAAAGAGTAAATAGATTAGATTCATGTAGGCCGTTCTTCAAGAGACTTGGTCTCCTAACTGTGCTTTGTTTATATGTGTATGAAGCTACTTTATATGTAAAGAAGAGTGATATTAACCAAAATCGTGACGTACACGATTATAATACAAGAAGACGAGGAGATTATTATCACTTGGTGATTCATAATTTCAAACAAAAACTAGCGAAAACATATTTAGTTGATAAAGCCTTTTTATAGTGTACAAGAGTTCCTTTCATATCAAAATTGATATAGTCTCACCTCAACTAATTGATATAGTAATTATGGTAACTAGTGTATGATAGTATAATTGTTAATCTGACTTGTCTTATAATTCTTAACTGAAGTCTTCAAGATGTAATCTAAAAAAAATAAAAAAACGTCTATTGAGAGGCTCTATTAGGTTGATAAAGCTTATTTCAGCAAGAAATGAAATGCATCTTTCCAGTATAAGCGAGTAAAAATCAAAATTTAAATAGAAATACAATGTCAGTTTTGATATTAGATGATTTATCATTAATATATTGTTCTTTCTTTCTCATTTCACAGGAATGATTTAGATAAAAGTGTTTATTTTGTTCTGCAATGTCGCAAAGGCCATGGAAAAACGAGTGGGCTGTCATCACTTATTGTGGGTACAATAGATAGTGTTTTTGATTCGAAGCGGTTTCCCTACAGAATTCTGCATCAAACGCCAAATTCTGAAGTTTACTATGGTGAGTACCAAAGTCTTGTCTAATATTTTGTGCTCTTTTTCTTGCCCACATGAGTCTGAGACTTGTGCGTTTTCTTTTCACTTCTTTCGTATAGTTTTCTTTAGAGCTTTGTAATTATCTTCACTAATAATGATGCTACGAATGATGGACTTACAATTTTAGGCGGGCTTTGAAACGCTGGGTGAATGATAATAAATTCTATTGAATCTGGATTTCAATATAGATGGATTGGGAGATTCAACTTTCAGTGCAGAGTTGTTATGCATTCTTACTGCTTATGGGTTGAAAACACTAATTGATTCCCCCACTCATTTTACTGATAGTTCAAGGTCACAAATAGATTATATTGCCACTAACTACTTTACAAGTCAACATCAAACTGCAAACCTACACCTGGGTCTGTCTGATCACACAGCCCAGGTTACTGCACTGCCAAATAGTTTGTCGAAATTAAAACCTAGATCCATAACAATGATAAAGCGTATCTTTACACAGGAACAGAAAAACAATTTCAAATATGAACTTGCTAATATTGACTGGGAAAGGGTTTTGGAAATTGAATCGCCTCAAACAATTGATATATGTTTTGATAGGTTTCTTCAAGTTTTAATTAATGCTTTTGAAAAAAGTTTTCCCAAGAGGGTCGTAAATTTGAGACCCCAGATGACTAATAAACCATGGCTAACTAAGGGAATTAAAGTGTCTTTGAGCAAAAAGCGAGAGATGAACAGAAATATAAGAGATTCAATTGATTTAGAATTTATTGAGTATAAAAAAAAGTATAATAAAATACTTAAGAGCTTAATAAAACTCTCAAAGAAAACATGCAATGATCGCAGAGTGGCTGAAGCAGAAAATATAGCAAAAGTTACATGGGATATTGTGAGAAAAGAAAGTGGTAGACTTCCGGTGAAACATGTTATTAAAGAGATGTTAATTGATGGACAAATGAATTCAAATAAGAGAGTGATTGAAGAATCATTTAACAAGTACTTTCTAAATGAAACAGTCAAAGCAGCACCAATTCCTTCACATCACATTGCATTAGAAAAACTAAATAACTTTAAGCCTTCTAATGTATCCTCTTTGTTTCTATCTCCAACAAACATGGATGAAGTAAAACGCACTATAATGTCCCTAAAAAACAAAAGGTCATCGGGATGGGAGGAATTGTCCTCTGACTTACTAAAGTTCTGCTCTTCTGAAATAGCACATCCTTTAGCTTTCCTAATAAACTTATCTTTCTCTTCTGGTCAATTTCCAAAAAAACTTAAATACACAATAGTCAAACCGTTATATAAAAAGGATAACCATAAGCTGTTCAAAAACTACAGACCTATTTCGTTGGTTCCAGTTCTGTCAAAAATATTTGAAAAGATATTCCTCCATCGGCTCACCTCCTTTCTTGACCAATCAAGAGTATTAAGTGGCAAACAACATGGTTTTATTCAGGGAAGGTCTACTGAGTCGGCTATATTTGAGTTTACAAAGGCGGTGTTAGAGGCTTTGGATGGATCTCAGAGGACAATGGGAGTTTTCTGCGATCTATCCAGAGCCTTTGACTGTGTTGATCATTCGCTTCTGCTGGGTAAGCTGAATCATTATGGAATAAGGGGAGTTGCCTGGAAATGGATTAAATCTTTTCTCACTAATCGGAAGCAAACCGTGAGCATTTCAAGCAGTTGTGTGGTTCATCATTGCCTTCATCCTGGCTTAGCATTAAAATGGGAGTGCCCCAGGGTTGTATTCTGTCACCAATCTTATTTCTGTTGTACATGAATGACCTAGAATGTGAAAACGATCAGTCTAAACTATATATGTACGCAGATGATGTTTCAATACTGGTAAAAGGCAATACACACCAATCCCTTCTTACAAATTTGAATATCACTTTACAAAATTGTTGTTCTTGGTTCAAAGCAAATGGTCTCATACTGAATTCCTCGAAAACAACTGCTCTGAATTTTTGCATGACCTCACACTCTGAAAGAGTAAGAGGTGACATTCAATTAGGGGCAGCAGAATACAAAATTTCTATTAATCTGAATACAACATTTCTTGGTGTTACTATTGATGAGAGCCTATCATGGACAGGTCATATTGAGCAATTAGTGAAGAGGATGAGTTCGGCTTCTTATGCAATAAATGTTTTGAAGGATACGTGTAGTCTTGAGGTACTGTTAGATGTGTATAGGGGCTATTTTGAAAGTTTGATCAGGTATGGGATAGCATTCTGGGGAGCTTCATCTCAATGTGATAGAATTTTTAAGATGCAAAAAAATATAATAAGACGTATTTTTGGTTTGCGATGGGCTCACCCATGTAGAGACACTTTCAAAAAACACAGATTACTTACAGTCCCTTCAATTTATATTTACTCAATTTTAATTATAGCCTTCAAAAATCTCCATTCCCTGAAAAAAACGAACGAATCACAAAGGGAAACGAGAGCATACAACCTACTGTTCTATCCAATGCACAAAACTGCCAAGTTTGAGAGGGGAGCACTTTATAGAGCGGTTAAATTGTTCAATAAACTGCCAGATCATATAAAAATAGCCCAAACAGAACCTCAATTTAAAAAAAAAAGTAAAGCTTTATCTCCAGAACAATGCTTTTTACTCAGTTGGAGAGTATTTGGATGTGGCATGATGTGGCATACGGGGGCTCCTCCTTTATTACAGAAAGTTTCATTGGCTACATATGTTAATTTTTTATGTTTTAGCTGACAGTATCATACATTACAATAATTACAATTTGATATGATATTTATGATATTTCTCTCCTTTTTTTATTCTTTCTTTTTTATTTGACAAGCTTATGTTTTATGGTGCTTTCATAGTGATAGTGACAAACCTGACAATGCATAATATTTGTTTTACATCTTTTCATATTTGTGTACAAATGCATGTGCAAATAAAGAACTTGAACTTGAACTTGAACTAGAATGTGTAATAACACAAAAATATAATTTTCAATTCTCTTTATTCTTATCCCTCTTCTTCTCCTTTGTTCTCTCTCTTGTCTTCTTACCATTCTTCATTTATCTTCTCTTCTATATTTTCTTTTCTTCCATCTTCTTCTTCTCTTCCATCTTTTTCTTCCTCCTCCTTCTCCTTCTCCTCCTCAAAATTATTCTCTCTTAATATTCTGTGCTGTAAATAACTTCCTGGTTGTTCGAAACCCACCTAAAACTGTAGGTCCAACTCATCAATCACCATCATCCAACTCATTACCCACGCACAGGTCTCAGACCTATGTGGGCTTCATACTAAAAAAAAAAAAAAAAAATGAAACTTGGCTTCTGGCTCTAGTATCCTCCTCTTCCCTCTTCTCCTTCTTTTTCTTTCTTTTCTTCTTACTATTCTTCATTTATCTTTTTCTTCTTCCTCCTCCTCCTTTTTCTAAAAATTATTCACTGTTCACTAATGTGAAACTTGGCTTTTGGCTCTAGTATCGAAGCTGCTTGCACAAAGGATCCAATACTCGAGGATAATCACCGTTAAAAAATCAAAGACATGTTGTTAAATGGTGCGATTTAAGTTGTTTTAAACTGTCATACAACATTTTACAGCATCTTTTCAATTTTGCAATTTGAATATTATCGAGTATCTGATGCACCACTTTGCAAGTACGTAGATATTTTGACGTTTTTATATCTATTTCCTGGTTTAAAGAGGTTGAAATGAGTGTATTCAAAATTGAGGTTGAAGCCAATATCATTTTCAAACATAACCAACCAAGAAATTCTATTTATTTCATTTCATATACTTCCACAATTTTTATTCCAAATATACAGTGCGTTCATTAAGTCGCGCATATAAAAATGAACAAGTTCTTAAATAGTAGATTTTTATATTGGTTCTAGTGGCTACCGCAAGATAGCACCACTGGCAATATAAACAACAGATCTAAAGCCCATTATTGTGTGTATAGTTTACAACAGGTCTGTAGTATTATTTAGATTACGATAAGGTAAACATGTCATTTTTCCAAGAGCAACGAGTTCCTTCTTGAACAGTATTTTACCAGTATTTAACGCCTCCAGATTTTTTCCTGTAGGGGCTATCTTAAAGGAAGGGCTTATAAAAATATGTCTCATACACTGAATGAACTGAAAATGAACGTTACAAGGAGAATAACAATATTAGTGTGTAGGCGTACTCCACAAAGTGTCAACAAACGTGGTAAAACTAATTCATGCATGTATTAATGAACAAGGCAGCCATTTTGAACATATGTCATCTATATAAATAAAATTAGAGTTTTGTCTGTACATTTATCAGAATTGTATATTTTTTGGTTATTTTTACGTTTTATACATTAAATAAGCCGAAAATAGTATTATCTCACTTTCTGTCTGTCTGTCTGTCTGTCACGGCCGCAAATGCATTTTTGGCGGCCTTCTCCTCAAAAACGAGAACATCGATCGGGATTTTAGTTATTGAACAGTATTGAACAGTTTATTGACAATGTCTTTAGATATAAAAAACTAAATTAACTTTTTTTTTAACAGAGTAATAAACGTTTAAAAACCAAGTGTTTTGCGATTTTGGATACATTTTACGCGGCCTTCTCCTCAAAAACGAGAGCATCGATCGAGATTTAAGTTATTTATCAGTATTGAAAACCTTTTTGACAATGTCTTTAGCTATAAAAAACTAAATTAACTTTTTTTTTAACAGAATAATAAACGTTTAAAAACCAAGTATTGTGCGATTTTGGATACATTTCTTCCAAGTTTTATCTATCTATATAAATAAAATTAGAGTTTTGTCTGTACATTTATCAGAATTGTATATTTTTTGGTTATTTTTACGTTTTATACATTAAATAAGCCGAAAATAGTCTTATCTCACTTTCTGTCTGTCTGTCTGTCTGTCTGTCTGTCTGTCTGTCTGTCTGTCTGTCTGTCACGGCCGCAAAGGTATTTTTCGCGGCCTTCTCCTCAAAAACGAGAGCATCGATCGGGATTTTAGTTATTGAACAGTATTGAAAACATTATTGACAATGTCTTTAGCTATAAAAAACGAAATTAACTTTTTTTTTAACAGAGTAATAAACGTTTAAAAACCAAGTACTGTGCGATTTTGGATACATTTTACGCGGCCTTCTCCTCAAAAACGAGAGCATCGATCGGGATTTTAGTTATTGAACAGTATTGAAAACATTATTGACAATGTCTTTAGCTATAAAAAACTAAATTAACTTTTTTTTTAACAGAATAATAAACGTTTAAAAACCAAGTATTGTGCGATTTTGGATACATTTCTTCCAAGTTCTATTACCACATAAGAATAAGAACAAATCACGTAATTTATCATGATATATCAATCAGCTGTTCTCAAATATAAATGGTGGGCCCTTCGCGGCGTTATTTACGCTGTCTGCAGACTTGTGTAGTCGGAGCATTGCAGTCTTTTAGGAAACATATGTCTGGTGAATCAAAGCTCATCTTATGTTTTATCAATTATTTCTTTGTTGAAAAAAAAACAAAATTTTCTAATTTCAATTTATCAAAACAAAAATTAACATTTTAGGAAGGTGTGGTTTGTGCTAGGCTCTTGGGAATTCGCCAGGTAGCACTATTATTACCACATAAGAACAAATCACGTAATTTATCATGATATATCAATCAGCTGTTCTCAAAAAATATTCTCTCCGATGCCTCTCACTGAATTGCTGACTTTCTAAGTTGTTTACTAAGGGCCCGTTCACAGGATACAGTTTTTGTGCGGTACAGTAAATTTGCTGTATCAGTTATTTTGCAGTGCTTTCGTTTGCATGTACATTTCATATTGTATGTTCACACAATACTGTTTCGACTGGATCCAGTAAAAAAGCTGTTCTAGCCGATTTCTACATTCGGTTTTGTCTTCGAAAACTGTATCACTAAAATCAGCTGTACCGCAAAATAACTATTCGTATCCGGTGGCACATGTATTGTACCGGTAATGGATATGTTCAAACGATACGCTTATTACGCTGGAAGCAGTCTTCAGATCGTCAGCATTGATCTTCTTCATTGATATTCTTCAGCATTGATCTTCTTATTAGTGAATTCCAGTGTCCAGAAGTGGAAGATATTAATTGTGAAAATTTAATTTCTCTAATATATGAGAGACCCGCCTTGTGGGGCAAGACTTAAGATTAATATAAAAATAAAGAGAGAAAAATGTGTAGAATATTGAAACCAGAATTTGCGTACTTTGATCAAACTTTAAGAGAAACCTTCAGTAAGAAACTTATTTAAAAAAATCTTACACAAATAAAAAAAAAATCCTGGACTGGAATAAATAAAACTGAACTGGAAGCGCAATGGTGGGAGTTGCTGGTCTCCTATCGGGCGCCTCCCCAGGTGGCGGATTGGGGGATGCCTCCTAGATATAGGTGGTACCGGGGAAATGAAATACCCGGGGTGGACCAAAACCAGCATAGAAACTGCTGCCTTGCAGATGGAGGTCAATGGAAATCCAAAGGCTAGGGGAAGAAACCCCAAATAGAAAATTGACTGCTGCCTTGTAGTTCAGCATTGGTTTGTTAAAGGCTAAGGAAGGAAACCTGAAAAAATTCCCTGGTCCTCCAGGTTGGGGGTTGGATGTGGAGCTAACTCCCCCACTCCATAAAAAAAACATTTGTTATGGAAGCACAAAATGATAGGAACGGACGGCCGTCAAGGAATTTAGTAAAGGAACAGAAATTTAAACGATCGCTGGATAGGGACCGTTGGCGACAATTACTAGTGCAGGCCAAGACCCGTCCTGGGTTGTAGGGCCACTGAAGAAGAAGAAGAAGAAGAAGAAGAAGAAGAAGAAGAAGAAGAAGAAGAAGAAGGAAGCGCAATGGAAGAAGGAGAAGAGCACAGCAATAAGCAGTAAAGCCGGACCGTGTGAACATCACAGTACAGTTGACACTGTACAGTAAAAAAACCGTACCGCAAAAAAACTGTATCGCCTGAATGGGGCCTAAGCTGCTAACAACTTCATGATCATTGCTATCAAAAAAGCCGAAACATATTTAGTCTTATTTACAAAGATAATCCGTACGAAGGACGGGCAAAATAGCTAGTTACCACATAAGAATAAGAACAAATCACGTAATTTATCATGATATATCAATCAGCTGTTCTCAAATATAAATGGTGGGCCCTTCGCGTCGTTATTTACGCTGTCTGCAGACTTGTGTAGTCGGAGCATTGCAGTCTTTTAGGAAACATATGTCTGGTGAATCAAAGCTCATCTTATGTTTTATCAATTATTTCTTTGTTGAAAAAAAACAAAATTTTTTAATTTAAATTTATCAAAACAAAGATTAACATTTTAGGAAGGTGCGGTTTGTGCTAGGCTCTTGGGAATTCGCCAGGTAGCACTATTATTACCACATAAGAACAAATCACATAATTTATCATGATATATTAATCAGCTGTTCTCAAATATTCTCTCTGATAACTGTCACTGAATTTTTTACTTTCAGAGTTGTTTACTAAGCTGCTAACAACTTCATGATCGTTGCTATCAAAAATGCCGAAACATATTTAGTCATATTTCTAAACATAATCCGTACGAAGGACGGGTAGCTGCTAGTAAGACATAAAATGTTGGAAATAAGTCTATATGCTTATAAAATTTATAACAATAATAAATAAATAATACTAAATACATTACTTCACAACCTTTTTGATGTGCGCTATTTAATGAACGCACTGCATATTGAACTATAAAGATGAAATACAATTTTACAATAATATGGTTTTACTATAAATAATGCATGAAGTAACACAGATTATTTAAAATTATACCGATTAATATAAATAATATCGTACGATATTTCTTGTATAAGCTCTTCTTGTTTGCTGGTGGCCATCCCTCAATATTTATTGAATTGTTCCATATATAATTATACAAAACAAAACAAATTCCCTCAATTTTTATTAAATTGTTTCATATGTAATTATATTCAACAAAAACGAAAAAAATCAAACTAATAAAAGTCAAAAGGCACAGGATAAGAATGCTTAAGATAATAATAATAATAATAATCTCTAAAATAACAAGTTCAATTAAAAAACAAACCATACCACTTGGTTTGAAACGAATACGGCTCTGGTAGCGCAGTTTGCTGGAGCGCTTGTCTGAGATAAGATAAGGTTCTAGCTAGCTTCGTTTCCTGCAGCCTTGGGTTCGAATCTTATTCAGACATGGATGTTTCTCATCATTCTCCTCATTACCCTCGCACAAGTCTTCAAACTCATTTGGGCATCATCAGCAATTAAAAAAAATACAATATCACACCTAGAGGAATAAGAGCTTCAAATAACAGACCAAATTCTTCAAAGATAATTATTTTGCCTATGTAAGTTATTATTTTTTATAAATTTTATTTCTATTGTCCATTTGCTATCAGTTGATTTTTTTGCATCCACCTTTTAATACTTTGAGAACTATAATCAATAAATGACGCCAATAATAGATTACTGGTCAATTAAAATTGTGCTTACCAATAAGAGAATCATGTAAAAAAAAATGTGTTGTACTAAGATAATAACTATGTGAAAAAACATCACGGAATTGAACTCAGTTCTCGATCAGGGATCAGTTCATTTGAAACAAAAGCCGTTTATCATTATCAGTGAATAGAGAAGTGATTCATTATTCTGTACAAATTCAGTACTGTGGTTTATATCTTATCACACTGCAAAATTATGATTTTCCGGCCAGTCTTATGCATTGTTTCACTTTCCTCTAGAATTAAAATATATCAAATTTCTTCCGGATTTGTCATACTCTTGTGATATTTATATATTGTTTATTGTTCTCTGCGTCTAGATATTTACATATTATTTATTGTTCTATGTGAGTTATTTAACAAATTACATTGTACTGAAGTACTTTCAGTTCTAAAATCCTAGAGACGCATTCAGGTCCTTGTACAGTGGAGCATCCAATACTCGATAATAATCACTATAGTGAAATCAAGCACATGCTGTTGAATGATGGTATTCACGCCTATGTCATACACCATTTCACAGCATGTGTTTAATTTTCGATGGTGATTATCATCGAGTATTGGATGCTCCACTGTGCAAGCACCTTCAAGTAGCGTTGACAATCATTTATCGACAAAAATAAGAGAGAGACGAAAGAAACTTGAATTCAACCACCGTAAGATTACGTCATCTTACCGAGCTCAATAGGGAAGTCATTGCACTGACTCCATCAAATGACGTCATCTTACGGTGGTCAAAATTAATTTTCTTTCGAGCCGAGAAAGTTGTGTTGATATCTCTAACCTCACAACTAGTAACCTTATCTGTAAGTGCTACTGGTAACCAGGAACAAGTAACAATATAAATTGGAATAATTATAAAAGAATTAGCAGGTTGCCTGATTCAATTGAATTGGGATTTTCATAATGTGAAATAACCTATCTACAAGTTTAATTTTATTGTCTCTTTCTTCTTTTTCTCCTTCCTCTCCTCCTCCTCCTCCTCCTCCTCCTCTATTTAGGATAATCCTTCCTTCTCCTGTTTACTATTAAAGATAATATTTTCTGGCTCAAAAGTTCTTCTCAAAATTTGATATTTTAAACTGTTTTTAGTGTTTCGTTTCGAATAAACTTCCAAATCAATACCCTTTTAATGAAAAAAATCATTCTATCACTGTTTGAGTGAAGTTGTTTCAAAAATCTAAATTTTCGTTGTGAATTTACCCTCAATGTTTTGGGCAATATAGCATCTCCAAAATTTGTAAAGAGAGACGTTTTGAACTGTTGATTCTGTTACATCTTCACATGCATTATAATTTTGTCATAACTAATAACTAAATAAGTGATATCAATCGAAGATTGGCTATAAAAACTACATTTTCAAAGTGGACTCGTAATTTACAAGTAATTGTACGACAATGCTGTCAAATATTTGAGAAGAAAATTAAAATATTTTACTCACTGAGTATACTTGGACGCATTATATTGGGACAGATTGTGTTTGTCAGCTATGAATAACACAACAAAACATAATTTTTTAGAGTTCAATTTCTTTTTAGCAACGTGTATTTCCTTGAGTTATCTTCCAGTCTTTCTCAATTTTATAATATATTTCATTTTTTATTTCAGAAATAGCATCGTCAGCGACCCTTGTTGAAATCAGGAAACACTGGGAATGGCTGCAACAGAATTTAGCAAGTGATTCCCTTAGTGCCTTCTCATCTGAAGATGATATCAACGATTTTGTCTTCTGTAAAATTGAATCTCTGGTCGCTGATAGTAAATCTGAGGCAACAATTGAAGCTGGTAAGTATAAATGTTGTTTAAAGTATAAAACTTACTGTTTATACAGAAATTTTTGCATTGGCATGATTATAAAAAATAAAATAATCCTGTCAATACTCTCAGATACATGAGTATGCATGAGTATTCGTTATACAGGTATGGTGGTCAGTCAAAATTGTGTATGAATTATAAACAGTGTTCATCATAAAAGAATTGAATTCAAATGTGATAATAAAAATATTAGTTAATAGAACGTATAGAACGAATTGTATATTGACTGCCTTGAAGCAGCAATTCCGATGTAAATTAGGTTAGTTAAGTTGTGAGTTAGTTAAGTTGTAAGTTAGTTAAGTTTTAAGTTAGATTTTGTAAGTTGGATTTAGCTGGTGTTCTAAACATCTCACCAGTCGCTTTAAGGCAAAATACAATCGTTGTATACAATATATTATTATCTCTGTCCACCAATGAATTACGTTTATTTCACTTACCAATGAATTCAATAAATTTCTTGTTCCATAACGATCTGCGTTGTAAATATTAACTTTTTGTTGTAAATTTAACGACTTGCAGTCAGTTTTAGATTTTCAATGTATAAAAAATGTACTCACACATGGCCGAACGTTTTCGAGTTGTTGGAACCCATCTTCAAGGCATCCTAGATAGCGATGTTGGTTAGTGGAATTGTGGTTTTTGCATAATGTGGTCAAAACGTTTGTGTGATTTAAAATTTAACTGTTCATTGAGGATGTTTTGTTTATTGTGTGTGGAGTGTTTTTAAATTTCAAATTTTTGCAAAATGTTCGGCCTTGTGTGAGTACATTTTGTAGTGGCAAAGATGATATTGTGGAAGGTATCCATAATGAATAATAAGATGAAATTGTCACATCCACATTTATTAAAACTTAGAGAAACTAGTTTCGGTTGTTACACCATTATCAATCTCAATCAAACTAAAAACTAAAGTACAGAGAAGCTTAATACGAGGCGTGTTTTTTAAGTAAGTACCACTTTGAAATTTAAAAAAGACGTGCAAAGATATCTCAATAATTTCATTCTTACATGAAAGCCTGTACCTTAATCTACTTTTCTACATAATTTCCTTTAATATTTAGGCACTTGTCATAACGTAGTACCAGTTTATGAATATCCTCCTCATAGAAGTCTGCCGCCTCTGCATCACAACTGACTTTGTTATCGTCTTCAAGATGCTGACCGCCCAAGGTGATTCTTCAAGTGCATGAACAGATGGTAGCCACTGGGCACCAGATCAGGGCTGTATGGAGGATGATCTAGAGTTTCCCATTGAAAAGAAGTGATGAAATCTTTGGTCTGATTAGCCACATGTGGATGGGCATTGTCATGCAGCAAAACAACATTGTTCATCATGCACATTTGTGCGGCCATCTTTGAATGCTCTCACCAGTCTCACCCACATTCTTACCATTCCATCACTCATAATGTTTTGTCCGTAAACTGCACAGATCTCACAATGAATATCAATCGGTTTTAGGCAGGTCTTTAGCTCTAAGAAATCTTATAAGAGCCTGTACTTCACAGTCGGCGGGACTCATGATTATCGGAAGCATCTTAAACACTCATGCCCGGTTTCTCAGTCGTTCAATAAATATTTTTTTGGGTTGCAGTTTGATATCCCATCCAGTGAAAAATTCGCACAAGTTTCAATACCGAATGGAAGTATTGATACTGTCTTGCTTATCAACACACCTGTTCTGTATCGTCTGAATGATACAAAACAGCAGATAAAGTGGGGTGGTGGTATCCTTTACAACGACCCAACAGTTTGATCAACCTACTGCTAGTGCAGCCATAACTGCATAACCAAACCTAACCTAACCTGGCTAGATGTGACTGAACCACCTTTGATTACTAGGTCGGTCAAAACAACAGTCATACAAATGGTGTCCTCCAGATAAAGTGGTATGCTGTGTTTCAATGACAAATTTACACTTCAAGGACTAGTACAACACACTAAAATAATGTTGTGTTAATAAAAACAGTTTTAGGAATGCTTAGGGGTAAAGGTACCAAATAAAAGCCTACAAATTTTTCAACTTTTTGTGGTCTCATGTTAAAGTATTTTTGATGGTGATAACAAACATTGTCATCATTTTGTTCACCACCAGGCTACAAAGAAAGTTGAGCAGAAATGCCTAGAAAAGCTGCTGTAGCACAGTCGGTCTGTAACGTTTCTATTCGCTACTCGCTTAGCTATATAGTAATCCCAATGTAATAGACCAAAGCCTAACCTAACCAACCGACTGCAAAGAGAACACTACCAATCCAAATAGCTGTTCGAAATGAACAAATCATGTTTCAGCCTATATGAGTAAATATTTATTTTGTTATGTTTTATTTTTCTGTCTATAATATTGTGAATTTAACAATAATATACTATATTTTGTTCACGATATGATTCCACACATCAAAAAATGTGATAAAATGCTGTTTCATACTGACACTTTGATACGCAAAACATTTGATACACAATTTCAATTGATGTTATGAAGTATCAATATTATCAAGTATCAAAGCTCATGCGATTATTTTACTGGATGGGATATTGAACTGCAGCCTTTTTTTGGTTCAATAACTCTATTGAATCCATAAACATGATAATTGCGTTTCTTGAACAGTCAATAAACTTATCGAATCAATAACTCTCTCAATAAACTATAGTGCCAAAATCCTGCCTATAAATATTTATCGAATCATTAAATGAACAGCTGAAGGTTATGTTTGAAAAATTTGCATTCCATTTTTTGTGAAGAGTAATGGAAGAGTTTGACCAAATTCAAATAGAAGGAGCCCAAAATCAATTTGCTGTTCAAGACAATGTGATCATTACAATTTTTAGAAATTAATATCTGTTTTGAAATTTTCACATTCTATATTCTGCTGGTCAAAAATTTATTTTGAAAACACAAAATTTGATTGAAAAAAAACTATGTCATTGTATTCCCTAAGGGTACCTTTAGTTTCAATAAAATTATCAATAAATAAAATTAATGGAAGAAATAACGATTAAAAGATAATGATTAATAGAACTTGGTTAAGATCCTTTAATCGAGTAGAACCATAGAATAACAAAAACAAAACTGTAGGGAACCTATAGCATAACCTGAGAAAAAACAGCATGTGATGTGAAGTTTGTTTACTTATGCAGCCATCTTGAAACTTTACGATGTTGCCAGATTGGTTGGACCAATCGTTCCATAGCTATTGATTTGATAAATATGTTTAAAAAACGCAGATAAATTTATTGAATCGATAGCTATAGAGCTGTTTATTGAATGACTGAGAAACCGGGTATCAGTAAACAACATAAACAAGAAAGAATCAGACTGTAATGGCTGAGTAGGCAATGCGTATAATGTCAGTGCCTAGGCAAGAGATGTAGGTACCCAGTGCACATGCGCAAAACACTGATGCCCGGTTTCTCAGTCATTCAATAAACAGCTATCGATTCAATAAATTTATCTGCGTTTTTCGAACATATTTATTTAATCAATAGCTATGGAACGATTTATTGGTCCAACCAATCTGGCAACATCGTAAAGTTTCAAGATGGCTGCATAAGTAAACAAACTTCACATCACATGCTGTTTTTTCTCAGGTTATGCTATAGGTTCCCTACAGTTTTGTTTTTGTTATTCTATGGTTCTACTCGATTGAGGATCTTAACCAAGTTCTATTAATCATTATCTTTTAATCGTTATTTATTCCATTCATTTTATTTATTGATAATTTTATTGAAACTAAAGGTGCCCTTAGGGAATACAATGACATAGTTTTTTTTCAATCAAATTTTGTGTTTTCAAAATAAATTTTTGATCAACAGAATATAGAATGTGAAAATTTCAAAACTGATATTAATTTATAAAAATTGTAATGATCACATTGTCTTTAACAGCAAATTGATTTTGGGCTCCTTCTATTTGAATTTGGTCAAACTCGTCCATCACTCTTCACAAAACATGGAATGCAAATTTTTCAAACATAATCTTCAGCTGTTCATTTAATGATTCGATAAATATTTATAGGCAGGATTTTGGCACTATAGTTTATTGAGAGAGTTATTGATTCGATAAGTTTATTGACTGTTCAAGAAACGCAATTATCATGTTTATGGATTCAATACTGAACCGATACTGATATTCATGCTCTCTGCTTAAGTGAACACTGGTGTAAAGAGGATGATATTCAGTTTCATAAATTAGATATTATTTATTTATTTATTTGTTACAATCAATATACATTTGAATTCAAAATAACATACAGATTTGTTCCATGCATGGGCAGAGTGCCTGTGAGCAGGAAAGAGTAGCAATCTTATTAAATAGGTACACTGAATTCTATTTAAAAATTATACAAAACAAAAAAAAGCCTAGAAAGATATGAAGTAGGCTAAATGTTGGAGATGAGAGAACGATGAAGTATGAATGATATGTGATGAGGTAGAAAGACTGAGTGTGAAAAAGAAAGAGAAGATAATGAAGGACAATAAACATGTCAAGCCAAGAACAACAAAAAAGTCAATGAAAAAACATACATCAGCAGGTCACTCTCAAAAAATATAGTTCGATTTTAAAAATTCATGTATCCTTAGCCTACCAACCTCCAATAACCACCTATTAACATAACGTTTATAGACACCAAAAGAACATGCTTCTAGGGCCTTTATATGTTGTGGTAATTTTGAATATAGAATACTTGCTTTATAGAAGGAGTCTGTTTCATTAATAGATTTGAATACTCTGGGAATGCTTATACCAACATTCACAGAGCTCCTGGTTGAGTAATTGTGATGAACTTGAGTAATTATATCCAATTTGTTCTTATGAATATACATGATTAAGGCTCTAACATATAACTGAGTAACATTAAATACTTTAAAATCATTAAATAGAGTTTCAGTTGGGTATCTACTACTCTTCTGCAAAGTCGTTTTAAGAATAGATTTTTGCATTATTTCTAAGGGGCATAAGACAGACTTTGAGGCACCACCCCATGCCAAAATGCCATATTGTAAAATTGATTGGGTGTACACATAATATACAAGCTTTAGCATATCATTATTCATAATTTTACTTAAAAAATTGAAAACATATAATAGTTTCCTTAATTTATTCCTAGTGAAAGTAATATGTGAACTCCATTTGAAGCGTTTGTCAAAAAATACTCCCAAGTACTTATATTCTGAGACACTTTCCACCATGTCACACACCATACAATCATCCAACGCTTCACAAGTGTGCAATCTTAACTCCATGCCAACTGGGTCAGCATCTGCTCTGAGAGAAATAGGCATACATTTAGTTTTAATCACATTGACAGTGAGGTGGTTCTGGTCAAACCATTTTTTAACTTTGTTCAACCCATGTTCTGCATGTTTGTACACCTCATTCCAGGAGGAGCCATCAAAGAGTACTGCTGTATCATCAGCATACAAAAAGCAGTTACCGTTCTGAAGGTTTAGCTTCCCCAAATTATTTATGAAAATCAAAAATAAAACTGGTCCAAGGGTGCTACCCTGCAAAACACCGTACTCTAGTGCTCTACAATTGCTATTTTCTCTTAGAATAGTGACAATCTGGCAGCGATTTGAAAGGTAGCTCCTGAACCAGTCCAATGACACATCTCTTATTCCAATATAATACAGTTTATTTATAAGGATATCCCGGTCAACCGTATCGAACGCCTTAGCCAAATCAATGAATAACAAAAGTATTTTTCTGTTCTTACCTATTAATGTATGTATATCTTTAGACAAATTAAAAATATTATTATTCAAGTTTCTGTCGCTCCTGAAGCCAAACTGATTACCATACAAAATATTATGAGACACCAAATATTCTACCAATTGCTGCCTAATGATTTTTTCCAATACTTTGGCAAGGACGCAGGACAGGGTAATAGGCCTATAACTGACTCTAAGGTTTTTTGGACCACTTTTGTATATTGGGATAACTTTGCCAAGTTTGAAGACATCTGGAAAGACTCCCTCTGTAATACTCATGTTCACTATATAGGTAATTGGAAATTTCAAGATAGCAATATTTTCCTTGATAATATCAGTAGAAATGCCATCGACTCCTGGGGATGAACCTCCCCTCAACCCCCTCACCACTCTAACGATGTCTTCCTCTGTAATATGCCTCAGCTGAAATATAGAGTCTGTTTGGTACTCTCTATCGTCTATAATAACATCACTGACAGGGGGAAAAACACTAGCAAGGCTGTTCCCTACATTAACATAATAATCATTGAAGGCATTTGCAACCTTAATTATGTTGTCACTATCAATTGCATCTCCATTCTGTATAAAATTACTTATAGGGAAACTTTCTTTGTTTTTTTTTAGTTCCTGCCATTTCAGCTATACTTCTCCAAAGCTTCCTGCTATCATTTCTTGCCTCGATAATTTTATCGCGATGATTTTGTATTAGCCAATAGTTATTGTAGAGAGCAGTATAAACATGGAGGGGTTTCAATCTATGTAAAGCCTGAATTATTACAATATATCACTAGGCTGGATCTGGTTCGCTTCAATTGCGAAAAAAATATTGAGGTAACAGGTGTATCAATTGATAGACTGAAATTGGTTCTGGTCTCTATGTATAGATCGCCTTCAGGCGATCCTGCACTCTTCCTTGAAGGCCTTGAAAATATCCTGAATTTGTTTAGTAGTCCTAGATGGAGGGATTATAGAATAGTACTTGGTGGTGATCTTAATTCTGACTTTGATGTTGGTCAGAATAAAATAACCACACATCAATTGAAAAATTTATTGAGGCAGTTCAACTTGAATTTCCATAATACAAGTGCTACCAGAGGACATGCATGTTTAGACAATATTTTTACTAATATTGAAATAGAAAATGTTGTATGTGGAGTCTCAATATTCCCTTTTTCTGACCATGATTGCGTTTGGGTTGATTTCAATACACACTCAAGTAAAAATACATACATGGCAAGAAAAAAAATTGTTACCAGGCCAATGACTGATGTAAATTTAGACCTATTTAAGAATGCACTATCTAATGTAGATTGGAACAAATTTATTCAAGAAACGCATTCTCTGAATGCTGAACAGGTATTTAAAGCGTTTTTCAATAAGATACTCTATTATTTTAATTTATTCATTCCAGAGAGAGAGATTTTTGTGAATGATCTACCAAGTGAGAGAAGAAAAAGTAAAGGGAAAACAAAAAGCTGGTACACGCCACAATTGGCACAAATAAGAGACACATTATTGTTATATTTGGATATTTCTAGGAGAGATAAAACACAAGAGGCTAGGAGTGCATATTTAGAAATTAGAAAATCATATAAGCTGTTAGTTAATAAAGAAAAAAAGACATATAATATCAATAGAATTGAACGTACAGGTAATAAGTGCAAGGCTGCTTGGAGAATAATCAAATCTGTTAAGGAGCTGGCACATAAATGCTCAATACCTCTCACACCAGATGATTTCAATAATTTTTTTCTGGATGCAGTGTTGGAAGCTCATGATAAAATTTTACTGCCAAATATAACTGCCCTCAATTTATTGGAAAACCACTCTGTTTTTGTACCTGATCAAGATAGGTCTGGTTTTGCATTCCATGAGGTAACCCCACTTGAAGTGCTCAATATTGTACAAAGTTTCAAGGCATCAGCTAGTGTTGACGTTTATGGCTTCTCTAGTAATTTTCTAAAGAAAATTATCAAATGTATTTTAGATCCTTTCACGTATTGCTTGAATAGATGCTTGAGAGATGGAATATTCCCTGAGGTTTTAAAAGTTTCAAGAGTTGTGCCTGTCTATAAGAAGGGACCAAAAAATAATCCAGGTAGCTACCGTCCCATCTCATTAGTCCCTATTTTCTCAAAAGTCCTTGAAAGTATAATACATAGACAACTATATGAATATCTTGTTGAATGCAATATAATCACTGATTCGCAGTACGGCTTTGTAAAGGGGAGGTCTACTACAGGAGCCATGGATGCTCTTGTCAAGGATATTTTAAAATCTTGTGAAGGTAGGGAATTTGCTCAGGCCACCTTTTGTGACCTGAGCAAGGCATTTGATTGCGTAGTGCACTCTATTTTATTAGATAAATTGAAATATTATGGCATTTGTGGTGTAGATCTTGATTTATTTAAAACGTACCTGATAGATCGTAAACAAGTAGTATGTTTAGAAAGTAAAAGATCTAATGTAGCCTGTGTGAAATATGGTGTACCACAAGGATCAGTTCTTGGGCCGCTGCTGTTTGTACTAATGATGAATGATCTTCCTGCTGTACTCAAGTGTCACTCCATATTGTATGCTGATGACACTACATTTTTTAATCATTGTTCTGACCCTGAGAGTATTAAAGCCTTGACTGAATCCACTTTAGAACAGGCGGCAACTTGGTTTAGAGCAAACGGATTTGTACTAAATGAAAGTAAAACCCAGAACATGTGCTTCAGCCTTAGGGACGGCTGTGATTGTGTGGATGGTACTAGTGATGTCAAATTCCTGGGAATATTTATTGATAGGAAATTGACTTGGGAAACTCATATCAGTTATATCTCAGGTAAACTATCAAGAGTTATTTACCTTATCAAACAGCTGAAACACCATGTGCCAGACAATTACCTGAGATCAGCATATTTTGCCTTTTTCCAGAGTATTGCCGTATATGGAATACTATTGTGGGGGAATAGTAGTCATTTGGAAAAGGTGCTATTACTGCAAAAGAAGGTGGTCAGAATATTAACAGGTTCTGATAGACTAGCACACTGTAAGCCGCTTTTTATTGACCTTAAAATAATGACGGTTGTGAATTTCTACATACTCACTGTACTATTACATGTAAAAAAACTCATCAAACTTAAACTTAAGACAAGACACTCACACCTACAACACTAGAAACCGCAATAGAATTGATATTCCGTTTAAAAGACTCCACAAAACATCTAACAGCTATGATTCACTTGTAATTGGCTTGAAATTATACAATAAATTACCTTTAGATTTAGTAGTGGACTCAGAAAAGAGATTTAAGACGAGGTTATCAGATTGGCTAGTGATTAATCCTTTTTATGATGTCAATGAGTTTCTGGAAATTGTAGATATTGTTGCTTGAATTGATTAATGGTCTAATAATCGCTTTTGTTTTATGTAATTTTAAGAGACACAATTTTTAAATGTTGAAAGTGTTTCAATATTCAAATATTTAAAACATGACCATATTGATTAGTTGTAGCCTATGATCTATGCTATTTAGATTTTACTCTTATCGAACTTTCAGTTACCAATTTTATGTATCCAAAATTTATGTATATTCTGACGTTGTCTATTGTTTATGTGAACTTAATGACAATAAAATATGATTTATTTATTTTATTTAAAATATTTATTGAACGACTGAGAAACCGGGTATGAATGCAGCACTGCGGCCGCAGTGTGGCAAAACGGTACTTACTTAAAAAATTCGCCTCGTATATACTGAACATGGAATGATACTATTGGCTAAGCGGGAAAGAGGCTGACCTTCATCGGACGTTGTTATTCGCTGTCAAGTCACGCCCACTGGTGGGAGGAGTAACAAGCAAAAATACGAGTCAAATCAATAACTAAACACTGTGAACATCAAGAATGCAACAAACAAAAAAAAAAAAAAAAAAAAAAAAATACGTAATACGGCTAGAATTTAATCTATTAAAACTAAAAAATTAGAAGCTCACTGAGATGCAATCAAGGTCAACTGAGAAATACATGTAAGAACTGTTTTTTAAATGTAGGCTGGAATTATGATGAAACCAAGTTAGTTGTATTGAATTGGTTAAAATAATTTGGTCATTTAAACTAGTATTGGAATCGTTTTTTACTAACTTAGTTATCTCCAAAGCTTCTAAAATGTTTAATTGTCTACCTTTGTCAATCAAATGCAGAAATTCAACATTTTCTTCAGCCTTGAACTTGTGCCCATTATTAATGAGATATTCAGCAAAATTTGATCTCCTTTTTGGGTTTTCCAATCCCTGATATGTTCATTTATTCTACATTTGAAACTTCTACCAGTCTGACCCACATAACAAGCATTACAATCACCGCAATTCAATTTATAAACCCCACTTTTATCCCAGATACCAATTTTGTCTTTACTACACCCAAATAAACTCTTTAAAATTGGTTTGGTTTGAAAAGCTACATCAAAACCGTTCTTTACTTTAAACCGAAAAAGGACGGTTTTGATGTAGCTTTGACAGCCAATCACAACATCCGATAAAGGTCAGCCTCTTTCCCGCTTAGCCAATAGTATCATTCCATGTTCAGTATATATTAAGCTTCCTCTGTACTTTAGTTTTTAGTATGATTGAGATTGATAATGGTGTAACAACCGAAACTAGTTTCTCTAAGTTTTAATAAATGTGGTTGTGACAATTTCGTCTTATTATTCATTACATATTTTATATATTCACAATCTAAAACTGACTAAAAGTCGTTAAATTTACAACAAAAAGTTAGAATTCAATAACTTTCCCAAAATATAACATAACTTAAAATGTGTGATTTTTGTTGACAATTCCGTTTTGAAATCCAGTTTGACTTAATATTTAAATAAGCTGATGTGACTACTGCGTAAAATTCATATCGAGACTGTTTTGAAGAAATCCCGAGTTCTGATCGGTCTAGACTCTTGTACTGATAAGTGACAGTAGTGTTGAAATAGCTTCATTATAAGACTACTTTGATAAGACATAGAATAAAGTAAGCTGTATTGACATCACTTCTAAACCTCTTATATCTACTTTATAACGTAGCCGTAGGGAATACCTGAATGCGTCTCTAGGATTTTAGAACTAAAAGTACTTCAGTACAATGTAATTTGTTAAATAACTCACATTGAGGATGAAGCCCACATAAGTCTGAGACCTGTGCGTGGGTTATGAGTTGGATGATGGTGATTGATGAGCTGGACCTACAGTTTTAGGTGGGTTCCGAACCACTGGGAAGTGATTTTACAGTAGAGAACTGTGACTTTTTTGTTGGCCAATCTAATCCGTCATCCTTACAGAGAGTGCCCAGGAGAACGCAGCTTATCTGTATCTGATTGAACAGATACCTGCTGCGGCTCACGGCTATCACTCCCCACTTCCCTATCGTATTAAAAACTTCAATTACGGTGGTAATTTAGTTCAATTTTCAATTCTACAACATTTTATCAGTTCACTATATGAACAAAAATTGTTGAGATGACAAATCATACTTTGTTATTTTTTGTCCTTGTACATCCTATCCCAACTTCTTTGTAGTGCTTTGCATCCCATTCAGCCTATTTCTCTATTTGAATAGCTACTTTTCTAGCCTTGAAAATTTGAATCGTAAATTAGTTCAAATGCCTTCAATACCGCTACTTATTCATGAAACACTGATATTTTTGAGCAATGAGTGTCATTATTTGTTTGTTTACAAAAAAACTGGCTTTGAATGTCATATTGATTGCCTTAAAACAAGTTCAACTTTTAATAGCTGCTTTTATAATGATTTTGAATTGATAATTTTATCTAAAACATCAAATAATAAATCATCCAATCAATAAATTAGTAATGTATCTATTATCACTTGACACGCAGTTCGGAATCCACCTAAATATATAATTATACCATGTTTAGTATAACATGGATTAAACAGTGAGTTGGAAATACACATAAGGGTCTCCTCACCAATATAAGTCATACGCAATTTACTTCTTCCAATGTCTATATTATGAAACATTAGGGAAGTGATAGCTGTGAGCCGTAACAGGTATCTGTTCAGTCAGATAAGCTACAAACTATGGGCCCTCTTTGTAAGAGTGACCAATTGGATCGGCCAGCAAAAAAAACTTCATTATCTGCTGTAAAATAACTTCCCGGTGGTGCGGAACCCACCTAAAACTGTAGGCTCAACTCATCATAATTCAACTCATCAATCACCATAATCCAACTCATCACTCACCATAATCCAACTCACGCACAGGTCTCAGACCTATGTGGTCTTTATCCTCAAAAAATATCTATTGTAGACGATTCTCGTAAAAGGCTTATATTTATGTGTGTTATATGGTTTATAATAACAGAAAAATGTCAGACCTAGTCGTGAATTGAACCAACGGCAGATTGATTAGCTTTACTAGCTACTGCTTCACGGTTGATTGATTGATTTTTTTAAAGATCACATCTTGAAAACACTGGTTATGGAGTAAAGGACAAGTCAAGTCAGATCAAAAATTGTACAGTATTTTACCATACGTATACACTAGCTACCACAATTATTACAATTTAAATTAGTTGAAGGGAAGCTCAATATTGATCTGAAAGGAGCTTATGTACACTATAAAAAGCTTTGTAAACTAAATATTTTATCAATTGTTTTTAAAACTTTGTTAAGGGCGGAGTTAGGACTCATGGTCCTCTCCATTCAACCCTGAATTGGTTGTGTAGATAGAAAAACAATGGCATTGTTAAATTCTACTCAGTCTATAATCTTTGAAAGATAAGTTTTCTATTTATTTTCTATCAACGTTATTAAATCTAATCAACTTATTAAATTTTCTTGCAAATTAATAATTATTATTATCATCTTGAGACGTGACAAAAATAAGTTATAATACTGTAATAATGATAATAATAATAATAATAATTGATAAATGGATAATTGCAAATGATAAGAGAATATAATGAGGAAATGAATAAAATGGCAAAAAAAGTAAATTTAAAAATATTTAAAGGAAAAATGTAGTAGGTAAAAAAAGTAATAGTAAAAGTAAAAACACATTTTAAAGCAAAAAAGAAACCAACTTCAGTGAAATGATACTCAAACATTAAATATTCACGTACTAACAAGTTCAAAATAAAGTATTTACTTTAAACTGAGAAAATTTTTAATTTCATATGAGTAATCTTTTGAAGTTTTGAAAGAGCATCGCTCAATGGTGGTTCCATCCAAGTTTCGCAAGGATCGGCCCAATACTTAGCCCAATATTAAACAAAAAGGAGCATTCTTCGATGTCTTCATTTCAATCTTGTTTGAATAGGATAGTTCCACACATAACCGCCAATCGGATATCCGGTGTCGTTTACCAGGCTGATCATTGTATCATATGGAGCGCTTCACATCTAGACGATTTTCGAAATCATTATGATGCAATGCAATTAAGCCGGATAAACATCATCGGTTACCCAAAGCTGGTTCAGTGTGAAACAAGCCTGTAATGCCCCGTTTTGACCAATCATGTGAACTTAATTTGAATCGAATATAATTGAACGAGCGAAGCGAGTTCTTCCTTTTGACTTGAGGCTCGAGGTGTTGTGTGTTTGTTGGTATGTTCCACGATAACTTTCGAACGCCTTTATCAATCAACTTCAAATTTGAAACAAAGATTCTTGGTATCTTTAGACAGGTCAAGTTCGTTGGCCAATAAAATTAACCGACTCCTTCATCCTTTTTGAGGCGAATCAAATACGCCCTTCATTGATATATACAGGGTGGGGGAAATGTTTGGAAACGGCTTAATATTTCATATACAAAGGTGATTTTGCGGTAGGTATGATTGAGGATCCTACTCAAATTGAAAATACTATTTTACTGTGACTTTAAAAATCTGGTCCGCCATCTTGGAACCGCCATTTTGAATGTAACTTTTTTTTTTTAAATAGGAAGGGGGTCATGCGATACATGATTTCAATACAGAATTTTAAGACAAAATGAATGCCGAAAACCGCACATCGATATGTCAACCCGTTTCGGAGATATTTACATTATTAATCGATACCATGAAAAGCAGAAATGAAATAAATAAGTACATTAAAATCTTACCTATCAAATTTTTTGTTAATAGTGTTTGCTAATGAACATTAAAACCCAATTATTTTAATAAATGTTCAAACTGTTTTCCTTCAGCTGTTTGACAATGTGCTAATCTTAAATAATAGCCATCAAGCACATTTTGAATCATTTCGCGTGGAATTCTGTTAGCCACTTCAGTTATACATTCTCTCAGTTCATTAATTGTTGCTGGTTTCTTTTTGTACACATTGTCTTTCATGTAGCCCCAAAAGAAATAATCAAGTGGAGAGAGGTCAGGTGACCTAGCGGGCCACTCTATTGCACCTCTACGACCTATCCAGCGTTGGGGAAATGTTTGGTTCAATATATCCCGCACTCCTAATGCATAATGAGGGGGCGCCCCATCTTGTTGAAACCAAAAGTTATGTAACTCTTGTCCGTTGATGTTCTGGATGGCTGGAACGATCAAATTTATTAACATGTTATCGTAAATGGCACCTGTTAAATTATTCTCGATAATAAATGGTCCTACAATGTGACCATTTACCATACCAGCCCATACGTTTAATTTTTCAGGATACTGTGTATGACCCTCCTTCATCCAGTATGGGTTGACATCGGTCCAGAAACGATAGTTTTGCTTATTTACATTGCCGTTAAGCATGAACGTAGCTTCATCCGAAAATACTACATTATTAAAGAAGTTTGGATCATTGTCATACTTGTTCATCATTATGTCACAAAACTCTACCCGGCGGTCGAAATCATCCTCATTCAGTTCTTGTAATACATGAAGCTTAAACGGATGGAAATGAGATTCCTTAAGAACTTTTCTGACAGAACGAGTAGACATACCATGTTCCTTGGCAACGCTTCTAGTTGATGTATGCGGATCTTCAACAAATGATTGCATTACCTCTAAAGATTTTTCATTGTTGGTGGCAGTATTTGTTCTTCCAGTGCGAGCACGATCAGTCACTTTGCCCGTTTCTTGAAACCGCTTTACTGTCTTAAAAACAACACTTTTACTAATTGGATTTCTGTTGGGAAATGTTTCGTTAAATAAATCAGAAACTTCTTGGTAAGACCGTACTCTATCTCCATAGCCGCGCATCATTAACAAAGTTATTCTCTCGGTTTCATTTAAAAATGCCATTGCGAACGACTTTAAACACACTCACTACTTCATGATTGAAAAAGAATTCATTAAATCAGTTGGATTATTACAGATGATTTTAGGTTGATATCATGATTATTGTTGATATTATGATATCCAGAGTCAGATGTTCATCACGCGAAATGATTCAAAATGTGCTTGATGGCTATTATTTAAGATTAGCACATTGTCAAACAGCTGAAGGAAAACAGTTTGAACATTTATTAAAATAATTGGGTTTTAATGTTTATTAGCAAACACTATTAACAAAAAATTTGATAGGTAAGATTTTAATGTACTTATTTATTTCATTTCTGCTTTTCATGGTATCGATTAATAATGTAAATATCTCCGAAACGGGTTGACATATCGATGTGCGGTTTTCGGCATTCATTTTGTCTTAAAATTCTGTATTGAAATCATGTATCGCATGACCCCCTTCCTATTTAAAAAAAAAAAGTTACATTCAAAATGGCGGTTCCAAGATGGCGGACCAGATTTTTGAAGTCACAGTAAAATAGTATTTTCAATTTGAGTAGGATCCTCAATCATACCTACCGCAAAATCACCTTTGTATATGAAATATTAAGCCGTTTCCAAACATTTCCCCCACCCTGTATATATATATATATATATCACTATTATATCACTATTTATAGAAAATAGTTGTTTCTACGATTCTACCATATGATGGCATTTGCAATAGATTTCAAAATATATTTTGAGTTATTATCAGCTGCAGGTGTATATAAATGTGATCAGGTTTTTTATAGAATCTCTATCTGATATACTAATTTCATTGCCCTGATATTTGGATTATTATAAACAGCTGTTTTTTATGTGGTAAATATATCTACTAAATATATTCCATTGCCCTGATATATAGGTATATGATTATGGTAGGTCTTCTTTGTGGAAAATAAATGTGTGTATCATAGCAACGATGAACTTGAACTTAAAGTGAAATGTCCTGTGAATTTTTAAATAAGTATCTTCAAAGCAACCGTTTTTCTTTACTACCTTACCGCTACGATAAGCTTTCCAAATGAGTTTCCCTTTCAAAAATTAATTGTTTGCAAGCGAGTTCTCCAGCCCGTTGGGCTCACTAGTATTTCTGTTCATATGTTCATATGAAAATTGTAAATAATTGAACAAGCTAAGCGAGTTCTTCCTTTTGACTTGAGGCTCGAGGCGTTGTGTGTTTGTGGGTATGTTCCACAATAACTTTCGAATGCCTTTATCAATCAACTTCAAATTTGAAACACAGATTCTTGGTATCTTTATACAGTTTGAGTTTGTTGGCCAATAAAATTAACCGACTCCTTCATCCTTCATCCAACATATATATATGACTATAATATCATGAAAAATATCTTACGTAACTCGTCCGGGAAGATGTTTACCATACTCTTATGATAATACCGCACTCGACTTCGTCTCCTGCGTTAACTTATCATACTTTCAGTAAACATCATTTTCTGCACTTGTAGCCTAACTTAATATAGGCCTCCTATTTCAGTGTAGGTATATTCTGAAAGGAACCACATCAAAATTAATCAAAAGCCAATTCACTTTTAAGAAGCCTTTCGCTATTATAATTTTCCTAAATACAACATTCCACATTAAATAAAGCGTTGTAGAATTTTCCTTAGTTTATCTTTTCTTATTGGTGGATTTTAAGTTACTTAAGTTTGGATGTTATAAGTTAGTTATTGGCTTGCTAATTTGATATATATTTCATAATGCAGGCTTTAAGAAATTTAAAATGTTTTCAAAGTTTATATGAACTCGAACTGTATAAAGATACCAAGAATCTGTGTTTCAAATTTGAAGTTGATTGATAAAGGCGTTCGAAAGTTATCGTGGAACATACTCACAAACACACAACGCCTTGAGCTTCAAGTCAAAAGGAAGAACTCGCTTCGCTCGTTCAATTATTTACAATTTTCATATGAACATATGAACAGAAATACTAGTGAGCCCAACGGGCTGGAGAACTCGCTTGCAAACAATTAATTTTTGAAAGGGAAACTCATTTGGAAAGCTTATCGTAGGGGTAAGGTAGTAAAGAAAAACGGTTGCTTTGAATACACTTATTTAAAAATTCACAAGACATATCACTTTAAGTTCAAGTTCATCGTTGCTCTGATACACAGATTTATTTTCCACAAAGAAGACCTACCATAATCATATACCTATATATCAGGACAATGGAATATATTTAGTAGATATATTTACCACATAAAAAACAGCTGTTTATAATAATCCAAATATCAGGGCAATGAAATTAGTATATCAGATAGAGATTCTATAAAAAACCTGATCACATTTATATACACCTGCAGCTGATAATAACTCAAAATATATTTTGAAATCTATTGCAAATGCCATCATATGGTAGAATCGTAGAAACAACTATTTTCTATAAATAGTGATATAATAGTGATATATATATATATATATATATATATATATATATCAATGAAGGGCCTATTTGATTCGCCTCAAAAAAAATGAAGGAGTCGGTTAATTTTATTGGCCAACGAACTTGACCTGTCTACAGATACCAAGAATCTGTGTTTCAAATTTGAATTTGATTGATAAAGGTGTTCGAAAGTTATCGTGGAACATACCCACAAACATACAACACCTCAAGCCTCAAATCAAAAGGAAGAACTCGCTTCCCTCGTTCAATTATATTCGATTCAAATTAAGTTCACATGATTGGTCAAAACGGGACATTACAGGCTTGTTTCACACTGAACCAGCTTTGGGTAACCGATGGAGATGGATCGAGGTAGGAGTGTGCTGTGCATACGTTTTCAGAACAGGCTCTGAAAATTTTGAAGAATAGAATATTAGTTCGAACGGATAAGTAGTATTTTTGTTTATTATTATTAGTATTTATAATATCTTAATAATCTCCATTATTAATTTGTCTATTATAATTTAAAGTATTTTAATAAAAAGTCAAATTCCATTTCCGAGGTTAGGTGTATTGATATTGATAAATTTTCTTGTAATTAAATAGTCTCAAGTTGACAATTGTAATAAATTAAGTAATATTTCATTAAACATTTAACTAAAATCAATTGAAAACAATTTTTAGCTAGGAAAATGAGTCCAAACAAGGCATCCAAATCTAATTGTTTAACTAAAACTCAGGTAGCTACGCATTCTCAGCAATTATTAACAAAAAAATCTCCAACAGCTCTTAAAGCTACTGTAGATGTAGAAGAAAAGGTTGCTAAACTATTGAGTGATCACACCGAATTGAAAACAAAATTAGAAACATCACTAAAAAATTCTGAGGAAGAACGAATAGGGTTGGTGGATCACATAAAATCTCTGGAAGTTATTGTAAAATTGCAGCAGGAAGACCATAAAACTGAAATACTAAATCTCACGAGTCAATGTAGGTCTATGTCAGAGGAAATCGAAAATAAACTTGGCTATTGTAAGATCTGAACCTCTGATCAATACAAAAAAAGTAGAACCTAAATCAAATGGGGAAAAAATAAATAGAAATGGTCAAACAAAAACGTATAGTCAGGTTTTGCAAACAGCAACAAAAACTAAAGTAAGGGCAAATAACGATAGGAAAGGTAGAGTACTGCTCTTGACATCCAATCATGGACGAGACTGTAGTGACCTACTAAATAAAATATTAAACAATAAGTATGAAGTTCAGAGCTTTTTCAAACCAAGTGCCCCTATAAACGCAATCGTAGAGTCAGCACAGGAACAAACTAAAGATTTTGGTAAAAACGATTTTCTAATAGTACTGGGTGGCTCAAACAATATAAATGAACCTAATCTAAAACATCTTCCTGAAATAAATGAAAAAATTAAAGAGATTGTGCCACTCAGCCAAAAAACTAATGTAATAATAAGTACAATTCCGTATAGGTTTGATAGGCCAGAGCTAAATGAAGCCATTAAGTCAACAAATAAATCAATTCATAATACAATCAACAGCCTAAAAAATTAGAATTCTAATCGATTGGGGATTTGTTTTCTAAATGAAAGGCTGAAAAAACAAAACTTCTCTAATCATGGTCTACATCTAAATCAATCTGGCAAAGTAATATTTTGTAATAGGCTAGCAGAGCTGATTGAAAGTCGTTTGCAATCTACTGTCAATAATTCTCCTAAAAAATCATCTAACGAACCTTTTTTAGTAAAGTGGCTCAAAACCGGGAAGGGAAACTAGTTTCAAATGATAAATTCATATCTTCAATTGTATTAAAAGACGTTAATCGATCAAAAAATCAGGATAGCATTAGTGGAAGGAACTCTTGTAGCAATCTGATAGGCTCTCAAGATTCTAAGAGATTAAGTAAATCTACTTCAATATGCAAAAGCAACGATAAAGTACCGGTACTCACTGTGTTCCTTCAGAATATTCAATACATTCGTAACAAAATAGATAGAATCGAAGTATTTTTGAAAGAAGAGGCTCCTGATATAGCTATTTTCATAGAGCATGGTTTAAAAGAAGATGAATTGTCACAACTTAATATTCCAAACTATTCATTGAAAACGTCGTATTGCAGGACATCTCATCGAAGTGTAGCTATCTTCACTAAAAATGATAAGAATATGCAAACATTTAATTTAGAATATGTAGAGAAATTTGCTGTGGAAATGGATTTAGAAGTTTCTGGGTTTAGAGTGAAAATCGACAATAATTTCGAAGTAGCGGTGTTAGGTATTTATAGGTCACCAAATGGGGAACGGAACAATCCGGCTTAATTGCATTGCATCATATGATTTCGAAAATCGTCTAGATGTGAAGCGCTCCATATGATACAATGATCAGCCTGGTAAACGACACCGGATATCCGATTGGCGGTTATGTGTTGAACTATCCTATTCGAACAAGATTGAAATGAAGACATCGAAGAATGCTCCTTTTTGTTTAATATTGGGCTAAGTATTGGGCCGATCCTTGCAAAACTTGGATGGGACCACCGCTGTGTTTGAACAAGTGACAATATTGACATGAACTGTTATTGGAGTATGCTATTGGCAATGTTATGCAATCTGTTCTGAGTGTTGAAATTGTGTTGTTTTTCATGAACTACACGTTTGAAATAGTTCTTTGAACCATATATTTAATATAATCAAATTATATTTAAATTTTCTTTGGGTTCTGGCACAGTACACTCGATAATGATCATAATCGCAAAATCATATACATGCTGAGGAATAGTGGTATTCACACTGCTACGACCTGGCTTACAACATTTCACAGTATGTGTTTGATTCTCTGATGGTGGTTATCATCGATGCTCCACTGTGCAAGTATTTCAAGTAATCACTTCCCGGTGGTTCGGAACCCACCTAAAACTGAAGTTCCACCTCATCAATCACAATCATCCAACTGATTACCCACACAAAGGTCTCAGACCTATGTGGGCTTCACCCTCAAAAAAAAATTAGTTAATATAACCCTCACTTAACCCTAATTTATATTAATTTTTATTCATTTTTTTCAGATGAAGAATCAAAAGAATTTCAGCGTATATCTTCGAAATTTAGGAAATTATTCAATATGCCCCCCGAAGAGAGACTTGTCACTTATTATCCATGCAGGTAAAGCTTACATTATTTTAATTGATAACAATGTTTAGTTTAAAAGTATTCTACTTATGGTTTATTCTATTATTTCAAATAGAAGTAAATTTCAGATCTTAATTAAACTAAAAAAAAACTATTTATAGTCGACCTGTATCTTTTTATTATTAATTCTATTACAGTTATTTGATTGATCTACCTAGTTATTTATCTATTAGTGTAACTATCTATTTTGTTTATCATTAATCTATTTCATGTGTTTACTTTTAATTTTCTTATATTTTATCTTTAACTATATAATTATTTTGTGTTATGACAATAATGGGGTCTCCCTGGTGCCCTCGCAGATTATAATTTTTCAATAAATAAATAAATGAAATATGGTATTGTTTTGTTATTAAATACATTACTTTAAATCATATTCGAAATATTTTAAATCCCTACAGTGTTATGTTTTTGGGAAAAACACTTTTGAGCTTGATCAAGTTACATAAATTGTTTTTTAGATGTTTGTTAATTTTATCTTTTACTATTGTTCATTCAATAAAAATATCTTTTTCTTTTTCTTACCCTTTTCTTAGCTCATAACAATTTTCTTTTATTTTCATTTTTTAATTTTTTTATTCTTGCTTTTTCTTGTATTGTATATTACATTTAAATTTATTTCTTCTGTTTCTGAAATTTCATAATTTTTATTTCATTTGCTACAGCTACATGAAAGGAGTAATCCCTTACCAGGGCTGGATTTATCTTTCCATATCTCATGTATGCTTCCATTGTCTAATTTTTGGCAAAGAGAGAAAAGTTATTATAAGATGGGCGGATGTCATGCAATTGGATAAAACTAAAAACTATCTCCTTCCTGAAACTATCACCATTGCTACTCGCGAGAATAAGGTGGGTGATTACTTATTTTTGGTGTATCTATTTTTAAAATGAGACATTTTTCAAGTATTGAAGTAGCCTATTTGAGTTTTGAAGTAAGTTTGTCTTGTAGTAACAACAAAATGATAGCTTGAGTATAAGACAAGTCAAGTCAGATAAACAATTATATATAATATTAAGATTCGTATTCACTAGTTACCACAATTACAATTTCAATTAGTCGAGGTGAGTTCAGTTTTGATGTGAATGGAACTCTTGTACACTTTAAAAAGCTTTATTAACTAAATATTTTCTCAATTGTTTTAAAAGTATTTCTATATATTTCCAAGTTCCTTTAGAAACAATGGTAACTTGCTATAGAATTTCCTACCAGTGTAACCATTTTTATTAACCGACTTCCAAAAAGAACAAGGTTCTATATTCGACCTGTTTTTTTTTATGTTTGTACATCAATCATTCGAACAATATTGAACTGATTTCGATGAACTTTCAAATGAAAGAGCATCGCTCAGCGGTGGTCCCATCCAAGTTTCGCAAGGATCGGCCCAATACTTAGCCCAATATTAAACAAAAAGGAGCATTCTTCGATGTCTTCATTTCAATCTTGTTTGAATAGGATAGTTCCACACATAACCGCCAATCGGATAACCGGTGTCGTTTACCAGGCTGATCATTGTATCATATGGAGCGCTTCACATCTAGACGGTTTTCGAAATCATATGATGCCTACCCAAAGCTGGTTCATTGTGAAACAAGCCTGTAATGTCCCGTTTTGACCAATCATGTGAACTTAATTTGAATCGAGAATAAGAAGAATATAATATTTCTGTCCATATGTTCATATGAAAATTGTAATAGTATATTATGTTACTAGGCTGGAATAGTATATTTCGCACCTAGGGCCGAAAATGTGAGTTTGCCGGCTCGAGATCGCGGTTTTCAAGTTCGAGACGAAGTCGAGAACTTGAAGCGTTTGAGAGCCGGCAAAACATTTTTGCCCACGTTGCGAACGCTATTTTTCGCCACACCACAAAAAAAACAAACAAAACAATTGGCAATTTTGAAAGCGAAATTTTAAGGCTATGGTACTAGCAAGAATACAATGTTGTTGAGGTTATGAAAATATCATCGTATTCTATTGTTTGATATCAAAACTACAAAATAATACATATTCAGTTATAAAAAGTGATCATTTATTGACAGTTTAAATCATATCTCTATAATTTGTGTGTCGGACACGATCAGCTGTCATTCAAGGTCATTTTCTTTTCCGCCCTAGGGCGGTAAACGTTTACAGACCTCGTCAGAAAATGAACACTTTCGGCTTCCATATGACGCACGAAAAACAGCTCATTACGTCCTAGTGTGGCGAAAAATAACGTTTTGCCGGTCGAGCATATGATAGTTAATGCAAGAGGCGCAGCCGAGTGCAGAAACGAGAATATGCGAGAACCGGCAAAAGTTTACAGCCATGTAATGTACGATATTTTTTGTTACACTTGATAGAAAGGCATGCTCCAATCAGCTGGATAATATGCGAGACATCCAAAAGTATTCAAGACAAGTGAATCAGCTGCTTTATTTAGATTGAGAATTTGATGGGCGAATTCCCAGATATAAACCAAAATAATGATAGCCTAGTGCAATCAGCTGGATAATATTCGAGACAGGTATTGAGTCATAGGTAATGTAATGAGTTGACTATATCTATACATATAATGTATAGATATATATGTGAGTCAATGGAAAAATCTTTTCCTACAACTGCTCGTAAAGTAGTTCTTTACGTACTGAAAACTAATTGTAAAATACCTCTTTACTGCTCAGCAAGCGGTAAAGTACTTTACGCTCGCCAGCTGTTTTCTTTACGCTTCTGTTTTGATTTTGATGCCTTCTCATTGGTGGATCACGGAATCCGTGAAATTCACATAACCTCAAAAATAGCGTACGCTAACCAAATCCGCGCACGGTCTGAGATATTACAAACTACAAGCTTTTATTGTGTTGGAATCCAGAACTGCAGTTTTAGGAAAAATATTGTATGCAATTCGCGCGTGAAGCTTCTTTATCGCTCTCGCAAAATTACTGCGCTCCGCTACCCATCAAATTCTGAATCTAATAAAGCAGCTGATTCACTTGTCTTGAATACTTTTGAATGTCTCACATATTATCCAGCTGCTTGTATCTTGCCTTTCTATCAAGTGTAACAAAAAATATCGTACATTACACGGCTGTAAACTTTTGCCGGTTATCGCATATTCAAGTTTCTACACTCGGCTGCGCCTCTTGCATTAACTATCATATGCTCGACCGGCAAAACGTCATTTTCCAGCCTAGTAAGGTAATATACTATAGTTGATGTTATTGAGTCATATGAATAAGGTTATTTAGTTTCAATCATAAGTTGGAGAATTTGGAAAAACAGCTGATCTCAGAACTTTTTGTTTATTATTATTAGTATTTATAATATCTTAATAATTTACATCATTAATTTGTCTAATATAAATTGAAGTATTTAAATAAAAAGTCAAATTCTATTTTCAAGGTTAGGTGTACCGATAGTGATAAATGTGATAAATAGTCTCGAGTTGACAATTATAATAAATTAAGTAATACTTCATTAAACATTCAACGTAAATCAATTGAAAACAATTTTTAGCTAAGAAAATGAGTCCAAACAAATAATCTAAATCAAATTGTTTAACTAAACCGCAGGTAACTACACGTTCTCAAGTATTACTAAAAAAATCTCCAACAGCTCTTAAAGCTACTGTAGATGTAGATGAAAAGGTTGCTAAACTAATGAGTGATCACGCCGAATTAAAAACAAAATTAGAATCATCACTAAAAAATTCTGAGGAAGAACGGATAGGGTTGGTGGATCACATAAAATCTCTGGAAGTTATTGTAAAATTGCAGCAGGAAGACCATAAAACTGATATACTAAATCTCACGAGTCAATGTAGGTCTATGTCAGAGGAAATCGAAATATTAAAATCAAAAATAAAGTTAGCTAATGTAAAATCTCAACCTCTGATCAATACAAAAAAATTAGAACCTAAAAGTAATGGGGAAACCATAATTGGTCAAATTAAAACGTATAGTCAGGTTTTGCAAACAGCAACTAAAACTAAAGTGAATTTATTAATTTCGAATTTCTTTAATTGCTATTAGTTTATACTGAAGACTTCCGCAATGGCGGATATTGACAACAGTATTGAATAGCTGATGGAAATCGATGAATGCTACTGTACAAAAATATCAGTCACCACCGGGAATCGAACCACGGACCTCTGAATTGCCGGTTGAGCGCCTTAACCACTAGACCATGGAGACCTTTCTGCACAGCAGCATTCATTTTTAACTTGGCCATATCGGCTCGTATCTCACAAGTTAGTTTGAAGTGACTGACAATTGAATAAACTGACAAATATACATAAACAGAATTTATTAATTTCGAATTTCTTTAATTGCTATTAGTTTATGCGATATGGCCAAGTTAGATATGAATGCTGCTGTGCAGAAAGGTCTCCATGGTCTAGTGGTTAAGGCGCTCAACCGGCAATTCAGAGGTCCGTGGTTCGATTCCCGGTGGTGACTGATATTTTTGTACAGTAGCATTCATCGATTTCCATCAGCTATTCAATACTCTTGTCAATATTGCGGAAGTCTTCAGTATAAACTAATAGCAATTAAAGAAATTCGAAATTAATAAATTCTGTTTATGTATATTTGTCACCAAATGGGGAATGGAACAATTTTTGTGAACTATTCAATAGGATTTTATAGATTACTACTACTCGTTTTACAAACGTTATTGTAGCGGGAGATTTCAATACAGACTTTGCAACACAGAATAAAATGACAGAAGATTTAAGGGATATTATATACATGAATAACTTGGAAATAAAAGTTCATGAATATACCAGTGTCACAAGAACATCACAAACAATAATTGATAACATCCTTACTAATATAGATTACTCTAAAACAAGATTAGGCGGCTCGGGACTATCTGATCATGACTATCAAATCTTAGAGGTGGTGTTGCAAGGTCATAAATCAATTAAAAAGAGTAGAGTAATGAAAGAAATTCAACAAATTGAACAGGGGAATATCGATTGCTTGAAGCAGAATCTGCTACAAGAAAACTGGAGTAGGGTTTACAATAGCAATAGTTTGAATAACAAATGTGATAGTTTCATTAATATTTTGAGGTTTCATATTACTATGAGTTGTCCAGTTAAAAAAGTCCCTGTAAAAAACAAATTAGACAAAATTGAAGAGTGGATAACTGATGATATCCTTGCAAAGAAATAGGGTTAAAGATGCATATGATGAATTCAAACTATCTAGAAATATGTTAAGTGAAGATAATTACAAAGGTCTAAAGGAAACAATACAAAAGAAGTGAAAAGAGCGAAATGTAAGAAAACAGCTGAAGTTTTGAATAATAGTGTGTACTTTAACACAGCAGTGTGGGATGTAATAAACAAAAATAGGCAAGTAGCTCATGTAGATGCTTATACTAGTGTCCCCAAAATAATTAACGAAAATGACAAATATATTGATGATAGTGTAGACATTTGTAATTTCTTAAACAGATATTATCAACTGGTTGCTAAGAATCTTCAAAAATCTCTTAATACAGGTATTAGTGATGCAAACATGTGGAATACTGACAGGATTCAGAACAAATTAAAATTCCACCCAGTATCACAAGATGAGTTGTCAAATATCATTGATAGTTTGAATAATAAAAAAACTGTAGGAATGGATAGGGTATCCAGTAAAATTCTGAAAGAATGTAAAGATCAATTGTTAGACCCTTTGATTCATCTGATCAATCATTCATTAGAACAGATAATTGAAAGAGGGGAAGATCTTGCCAATCTTCAAAAGTGGTGATAGAGAAAAGGTAGAAAACTATAGGCCCATTAGTATTTTAAATGTAATGAGTAAAAATTTTGAAAGAGTAGTTCTAAATATGTTACTTCTCCACCTTCAAGAAGCTAACTTCATCTGTGATGAACAGCATGGCTTCAAGAAAGGGAGATCAACAAAGACAGCCATAGTTTCTCTAGTTGAAAAACTAATAGATATAATAGATTCAGGTGATGAAGCTACTGCAATCTTCTTAGATCTATCAAAGGCATTTGATTGTGTTAATCATAGAAATTTATTGGAAATACTGCAAAATGTAGGTGTAAATGGGGTTGAACTGAAATGGTTTGAATCATATCTTATTGGGAGAAAAAAATGTGTAGAACTAACTGCAGTAGTTGGGAATAGTATAGTAAAGAATAAATCTAATAAATTAGAGGTCCAAGCTGGAGTGCCCCAGGGGTCAATACTAGGTCCATTGCTTTTCTTGTTATATGTCAACCATTTACCTAAAGAATTAATTAGTGGTAGAGCCCTCTTATTTGCAGATGATACATCACTCATTTTCAGCAATTCCACTCTAGATAATTTAGAAATAAGTGCACATATAGGTGTGCAGTCCATTGTCCAATTCTTAAATTAGTTGAAATTAACAATAAATAGTAAGAAATGCCAATACCTTCAATTCAAAAACAAACATAATTTAAATGAAGATAGGGCTATAAACGTGTTTGTAAATGATAATCAACTAGACCAGGAAGAAAACATTGCATTTCTAGGAGTTTTGTTGGATAGACGATTGACCTGGGCACCATACATTGAGAAAATATGTTGTAAAATTTCATCTGGGGTATTTGTCCTGCGACAGCTTGCTAGATTGAATGACAAAAAGTTACTTTTTACAGCTTACCATGGGCTCTTACTGTCACATATTAGGTATGCTATCTTAGTATGGGGTAATTCATCAAAACAAAATCTTGATAGGGTGTTTAAGATCCAAAAGAAAGCAGTTAGGTGTATAGAAAGAGTAAATAGATTGGATTCATGTAGGCCGTTGTTCAAGAGACTTGGTCTCCTAACTGTACCCTGCTTATATGTGTATGAAGCTACTTTATATGTAAAAACGAATGATATTAACCAAAATCTTGATGTACATGATTATAATACAAGAAGCCGAGGAGATTATCACTTGGTGAGTCACAATAGTAGCTTATTCAAACAAAAACCTAGTTATATTGGTAGGAAATTCTACAACAAGCTACCGCATTTTTTAAAGAGTCTTGAAAATATAGAAATATTTTAAAAACCATTGAAAAAATATTTAGTTGATAAAGCTTTCTATAGTGTACAAGAGTTCCTTTCACATCAAAATCAAGCCTCACCTCAACTAATTGATATAGTAATTAATTATGGTATCTAGTGTATATGACCAATGTTAATCTGACTTGTCTTATACTCCTTAACTGGAGTCTCCAAGACGTAATCTACAAAAAAAAGAAGTATTTTTAGTTTCGCTGCTGTGATGGATTAAGAATATTTATTCGCCATCAAATACATGTCCATACAATAGGCTATTTTGAGGTTATGTTTGATGATCCTTTTGTACTAGCTCAAAGTTTATGTTTTTTATATTAAAAAATATATATGACTAATACATAACTCGTAACATATACATAACTCGTCCGGGAAGATGTTTACCATACTCGTATGATAATACTGCACTCAACTTCATCTCCTGCGTTAACTTATCATATTTTCAGTAAACACAATTTTCCACACTTGTAATGTAATATAGGCCTACTATTTCAGTGTAGGTATATTCTGAAAAGGACCACATCAAAATGAATCAAAAGCCATTACACTTTTAAGAAGCCTTTCGCTATTATAATTTTCCTAAATACAATATTCCACATTAAATAAAACGTTGTAGAATTTTCCTTAGTTTATCTTTTCTTATAAGTGGATTTTTAGTTACTTGAGTTTTCCCCAACGATGTTAGAAATTAATTATTGGCTTGCTAATTTGATAAATATATGTTAAAGGCAATTTCTTGTTATTTGATGTAGCAAGATGTTGCAGGATAAATACCCCAGATGAAATTTTACAGAATATTTTCTCAATGTAACGAGCCCAGGTCAATCGCCTGTCCAACAAAGAAATTATCTATTTTGTAATAAAAAACAATTACTTAGCTAATTATATTGTATAAATATATTGATAAGACTAGCCTTTCCATGAAGTATAATTATTATTTTTATTATTATTATTTAAATAAAAGAATTTACTCTCATATTTTGTCTTTATTCTTTTGAATCTTCTGTTCAATTCAACATAAAAATTCAATTTACTTAATGTAAGGTACATAACGTTTAAAATCAATCGATTCTCCTTTTTAGGATAAAAGGACATTTTTCATTTCATGTTGATTTAGATTTTAGAACATTGATTGACATTATGTTTATATATTTTTTCATTATACTAACGTTTAATGTAATGTTCCCTCAATATTATTTTATTCTTCCTGTTCTTTACAGATTTACCGGTTTACAGCATTCATAGGAAAAGAAGATGCATTCAAGACTATGACACAGCTCATCAATATTGCAATGAAACAGTGAGTTTCAACTTTGAGTTACTAAAGTTTATACTTGGAGCTTTTATCGAGTTTTAAATTTTCATAAGTATTTTAATCTTCAACCTTGAAAAGTGCCATAAACTTGGAATTCTTGGAATTCATTCATTTATTCATTTAACTAGCTAGCATACAATAAATGTGAATACAACAGGCTATTGCCCAAAACGGGTTTTCACAAAATTTTAAAGTACTGTAGGATCAAAATATTAGGTTAGGTCGCTGTTTCACTTGAAATTTCACCTTGAAGCAGAATAATTCACAAGTATTTTTCAGATGAAGAATATTTTTTTTTTCATTTCAAACAAACACTATCACAGTCCGAAAAAATGATATAATTTGGAATTTTTACATTTATTTATAAGCCAAAAATCTTCTCTAGTTACACTCATTACCATAGTTACCTTAGATCTGCCCAATAGCAACAAAGTGAAAGCTTATTGAGCAATGATTTGTTGTTGATTATCAAGATTGTCAAGATTATTAGTTGTACGTAAAGCTGGGCATTCACGTTCCGATTTGCAGTACGACTTGTGGTCCAACCTCCAAGGTTGGATCCGATATTGGAACGTGAATGGGCTTGTTGGATAGTTGGAAGTGTATATGGACGACTAGAGGGACGACTGGAAGTTCCGACTTCCGACTGTCGACAATGCTTGAGCGTGTGTGGGGAGTCGGATCAAAGTCGTCCAACTTACCTCAGTCAGTGCTTGACCTTCGGGCAACTTCGGTTACATTTTTCGGCTCGAGAGCGATGTTCACAGCTGACTAGGAATAAAGTTGGATTGCTAGTCGGATTGCAAGTAGGAGCGTGAGTGGAGTCGACTGTCCAACTAGCAGTCGTACTGCAAATCGGAACGTGAATGACCAGCTTAAACTAATTAGTAGATCATCAGATAAGTTGATATTTTTCTGTTTATTTTTGTGTCATATAAGTTTTAAACTCAAACTCATATATATTAAAGAGAAGGTTCAAACCAATCAAGCCCTGGATAACGCAGGGTCTAATAAGAGCTATAAAGACCAGAGATGAATTAAACAAGAAACGTAAGCAACGTCCTAATGATGTTCAGCTTGCTGATTACTATCGTACATATAGAAATCATCTAAACGTACTTATTCAAAGCACTAAAACAGATTATTATAGAAATAAGATTGAGCAGGCTGGAGGAAATATAAGAAAAACATGGTCTGTCATTAAGGAGGTTTCAGGTTCTTTGGGGAAAATAAACAAGATCTGCAAAAAATTAATTTTAATGGAAATGTGATTTCACTAGATGAAAGCCCTAATGATGTGTTGAGTTGTACCAACAACCATTTTGCACGTATAGGAGCAAGAATGGCAGATAATATCAGTAGAAAATTAAATAAAACTTTAGATGAGATAGTTTCCAATTACCGACCTAAAAGACGCATCCCAACAACTATGTTTCTGAGTGCAGTAGATGAGCAAGAGATTCTGGCTATAATACAAACACTAAGAACAGATAGATCACCAGGAAGGGACGAAATAAGCAATAGCATTATTAAAAATGTGAATGAGTATATAGTCAAACCCCTAGTGCATATTTTCAATCTAAGCTTTGAGAATGGTGTCTTTCCGGATCTTATGAAAAAGGTTTGTGTTAGGCCTCTTCATAAAGCTGGTGACAAGCTATTACTTGGAAACTATAGACCAATCTCGTTAGTTAGCAATATATCTAAGATCTTTGAAAAACTTATGAAGAAGCGTCTAGTACACTATTTGGAAAAAAACAGCATTCTTTCTTCTAACCAATATGGCTTTCGTGCAGGTAAAAGTACAGAGGATTCACTATTCGAACTGTCAAAACATGTCATTGATGGTCTTGATAATAATAAGAAATGCATGGGAATATTTCTTGATCTTGCCAAGGCGTTTGATACAGTATCACATGAGCTTCTTCTGAAAAAGCTTGAGGCCATTGGGATACGAGGGGCCACATATTGTTGGTTTGAATCATATCTTGTGCAGCGAACTCAGTCAACAAAAATAGGAAATCTAATGAGCGAGGATGCAAATGTTGAGTTTGGGGTTCCACAATGAACTGTGCTTGGACCAATTTTGTATCTAGTTTTTGCAAATGATCTGTGTTCGCTTGACATAAATGGCAAACTGATAGCGTTTGCAGATGATACTGCCATTTTATTCAATGGTGATACTTGGGAAGAGACATTCAGAACAGCAGAGCGAGAACTTGGTAAAGTGCTAAATTGGCTTGATAATAACCTACTGACATTGAATGCTGAGAAGACTGTATTTCTGGTTTTCTCATTAACAGAAGCCACTAAACCCCTCAAAAATACATTGAAAATACATATTTGTGAACAGACTGGAGATGAATGCAGCTGCCCTGTAATTAGATCTGATACAGTGAAATACTTGGGAGTTCAAATAGATGATTTGTTCCGATGGGAGGGTCAGGTGGCTGGTGTTGTTAAAAAGTTGAGAAAGCTTGTATATATATTCATGCAGCTGTGCAACATATTGCCGGTATCGGATGTTAGAAAGGTTTACTACTCTCTGGTGGAATCTGTTATTAGATATGGTATTCTTATATGGGGAGGAGCTTATTATAATACAATAGATCCGCTTCTTAAAGTGCAAAAACTTCTACTCAGAGTTATTAGCTATAGGCATCGGTTATTCCCATCAATTCAGTTATTCTGGGATTACAAGGTACTTAGCGTTAGGCAGTCATACATATTAGTAGTTAGCACATATATAAAGAAACACCCAAGCCAAATTCAATTCGTTGATCATGCTCACAATACCAGAGCTCGAAATAGAGATATTTCAGTTCCCAGAGTAAACTCAACATTTGCTCAAAAATCAGCATTATATGTTGGCTCTAAAGTTCTGAATAGAATGCCGAGTCTTTTGAAGAACGAGGCTAACTTGAAAAAATATAAGAGTTCATTAAAGAAATGGCTAATAGATATAAATTTCATTGAATCCGAAAAAATTTTAGCAGGTAACTTCTGAATGTATAATTAAATAAATTCAAGATATAAAGTGTTTAAAACGTTCAGTCAATTTTCCAGACAATAACTATAGCATGTAATGTTTCATCATATTGTTTATGTAAAAATACTTATAATGGTATATGACATTGTCTTTTGTAGGGTGTTTTTTATTGTTGTATAGAGTTAGCAGTGATAAGTTTGTAGAGTTAGAAAGGTGGTAGATAGTAGTATGTAGTGCTAGGTAGTAACTTATATAAGTAGTCATTTTGGTGTTAGTAATATTAGTGTTAGTTATATAATGTAGAATATTTCAATAATAATTAGAATACTAACATGGATAATCAACAATAATGTTTCAATTATTTTAAAAGGAATTTTGCATAAATTGAAAAACTTACTAGACTGTTTCACCCCAGCACATATTTATATAGTGGGGTGTTCACGAGTAATCAATATGAAAATATTTATACACAGACATTGTAAAAATTTATTATTATGTATCAAATGAAAATAAACTCCTCTGGACAGGGTTGTTCAGAGAAAATTGAAATTGAAAATTGAAACTCAAGAACTGATCTATATAATTAAAATTAGAGTTTTGTCTGTACATTTATCAGAATTATATATTTTTTGGTTATTTTTACGTTTTATACATCAAATAAGCCGAAAATAGTCTAATCTCACTTTCTGTCTGTCTGTCACGGCCCCAAAGGCATTTTACGCGGCCTTCTCTTCAAAAACGAGAGCATCGATCGGGATTTTAGTTATTGAACAGTATTGAACAGTTTATTGACAATGTCTTTAGCTATAAAAAACTAAATTAACTTTTTTTTTAACAGAGTAATAAACGTTTAAAACCAAGTGTTTTGCGATTTAGGATACATTTTACGCGGCCTTCTCCTGAAAAACGAGAGCATCCATCGGGATTTAAGTTATTTATCAGTATTGAAAACTTTTTGACAATGTCTTTAGCTATAAAAAACTAAATTAACTTTTTTTTAACAGAATAATAAACGTTTGAAAACCAAGTATTGTGCGATTTTGGATACATTTCTTCCAAGTTCTATTACCACATAAGAATAAGAACAAATCACGTAATTTATCATGATATATCAATCAGCTGTTCTCAAATATAAATGGTGGGCCCTTCGCGGCGTTATTTACGCTGTCTGCAGACTTGTGTAGTCGGAGCATTGCAGTCTTTTAGGAAACATATGTCTGGTGAATCAAAGCTCATCTTATGTTTTATCAATTATTTCTTTGTTGAAAAAAAAACAAAATTTTTTAATTTAAATTTATCAAAACAAAAATTAACATTTTAGGAAGGTGCGGTTTGTGCTAGGCTCTTGGGAATTCGCCAGGTAGCACTATTATTACCACATAAGAACAAATCACGTAATTTATCATGATATATTAATCAGCTGTTCTCAAAAAATATTCTCTCAGATACCTGTCACTGAATTGCTGACGTTCTAAGTTGTTTACTAAGGGCCCGTTCACACGTTACAGTTTTTGTGCGGTACAGTAAATTTGCTGTATCAGTTATTTTGCAGTGCTTTCGTTTGCATGTACATTTCATATTGTATGTTCACACAATACTGTTTCGACTGGATCCAGTAAAAAAGCTGTTCTAGCCGATTTCTACATTCGGTTTTGTCTTCGAAAACTGTATCACTAAAATCAGATGTATCCGTATCCGGTGGCACATGTATTGTACCGGTAATGGATATGTTCAAACGATACGCTTATTACGCTGGAAGCAGTCTTCAGATGTCAGCATTGATCTTCTTCATTGATATTCTTCAGCATTGATCTTCTTATTAGTGAATTCCAGTGTCCAGAAGTGGAAGATATTAATTGTGAAAATTTAATTTCTCTAATATATGAGAGACCCGCCTTGTGGGACAAGACTTAAGATTAATATAAAAATAATGAGAGAAAAATGTGTAGAATATTGAAACCAGAATTTGTGTACTTTGATCAAAATTTAAGAGAAACCTTCTGTAAGAAACTTATTTAAAAAAATCTTACACAAATAAAAAAAATCCTGGACTGGAATAAATAAAACTGAACTGGAAGCGCAATGGTGGGAGTTGCTGGTCTCCTATCCGGCGCCTCCCCAGGTGGCGGATTGGGGGATGCCTCCTAGATATAGGTGGTACCGGGGAAATGAAATACCCGGGGTGGACCAAAACCAGCATAGAAACTGCTGCCTTGCAGATGGAGGTCAATGGAAATCCAAAGGCTAGGGGAAGAAAACCCCAATATAAAATTGACTGCTGCCTTGTAGTTCAGCATTGGTTTGTTAAAGGCTAAGGAAGGAAACCTGAAAAAATTCCCTGGTCCTCCAGGTTGGGGGTTGGATGTGGGGCTAACTCCCCCACTCCATAAAAAAAAACATTTGTTATGGAAGCACAAAATGGTAGGAACGGACGGCCCTCAAGGAATTTAGTAAAGGAACAGACATTTAAACGATCGCTGGATAGGGACCGTTGGCGACAATTACTAGTGCAGGCCAAGACCCGTCCTCGGTTGTAGGGCCACTGAAGAAGAAGAAGAAGAAGGAAGCGCAATGGAAGAAGGAGGAGAGCACAGCAATAAGCAGCAAAGCCGGACTGTGTGAACATCACAGTACAGTTGACGCCGTACAGTAAAAAAACCGTACCGCAAAAAAACGGTATCGTCTGAACGGGGCTGCTAACAACTTCATGATCGTTGCTATCAAAAAAGCCGAAACATATTTAGTCTTATTTCTAAACATAATCCGTACGAAGGACGGGCACAATAGCTAGTATTATATAAAATTAGAGTTTTGTCTGTACATTTATCAGAATTGTATATTTTTTGGTTATTTTTACGTTTTATACATTAAATAAGCCGAAAATAGTCTTATCTCACTTTCTGTCTGTCTGTCACGGCCGCAAAGGCATTTTTCGCGGCCTTCTCCTCAAAAACGAGAGCATCGATCGGGATTCTAGTTATTGAACAGTATTGAAAACATTATTGGCAATGTCTTTAGCTATAGAAAACTAAATTAACTTTTTTTTAACAGAGTAATAAACGTTTAAAAACCAAGTATTGTGTGATTTTGGATACATTTTACACGGCCTTCTCCTGAAAAACGAGAGCATCGATCGTGATTAAAGTTATTTATCAGTATTGAAAACCTTTTTGACAATGTCTTTAGCTATAAAAAACGAAATTAACTTTTTTTTAACAGAATAATAAACGTTTAAAAACCAAGTATTGTGCGATTTTGGATACATTTCTTCTAAGTTTTATCTATCTATATAAATAAAATTAGAGTTTTGTCTGTACATTTATCAGAATTATATATTTTTTGGTTATTTTTACGTTTTATACATCAAATAAGCCGAAAATAGCTGTTGAATAGAGGAAGGATTCGCGCCAATATTCAAAATATTTTTCTATTCTGCTCGTGCCTTGAAATCAGCGAGAATCCTCTTCACATTGTATTCAGTTTTTTCTCAGTATTAAAATGAGTGATAAGTGTAAAGTATGTTCTAAAACAGTAGGTAGTCGTCAGACGAGAATCCAGTGCAGTGAGTGTAATAAGCCTTTTCACGGAGCCTGTATACAAATGTCTAAGGATGATATAGACTTTTTAAGTAGCAACAACGAAATTTGGCGCTGTGACCCATGTAAGAAGAACAGAAGGAAAAGCATGCAGGTTGAATCACTACTAAGCAAGGATGAAATCAATTTAAAAGTCATTTACAAACTGCTACAGTCATCACAGTACAGTTGACGCCGTACAGTAAAAAAAACCGTACCGCAAAAAAACTGTATCGTCCGAACGGGGCCTAAGCTGCTAACAACTTCATGATCGTTGCTATCAAAAAAGCCGAAACATATTTAGTCTTATTTCTAAACATAATCCGTACGAAGGACGGGCACAATAGCTAGTCTGTACTAAAAGTGTTGTTGTAAGTAACATGGAAGTCTATTTCTAGAGAAACGAAATGATAAAACTTATTGAAAATCTATTGAATTATTTCTTTTTGTAACTCGTTTATGTTTTTCTATTTGCAGATTGATGAATGAGAATACAGCTTTTGATGTTGATAAGAACTTATTGAGTAAACTTAGGTGAGTTCAGATTTGATACTTGTTTGTCTCCTTTTAAATACTTAATTTTCTAATACATTATTTATTTTGTCTTCATTTTCCGCACTTTATAGTAAACAAGTGCAGTGGTTGAATGTGAGGCAAACAAAACCTCTCTAACATTATACTCAGGCTATTAAATTGAAAAAAAAAAATACTTTTTCCCACAGTGACCCGAAAAAGTGTCTATTTTTTCACTAACTGTAGCATGCAAAATAGTCTATTCCTGCACCAGTGCGGGAAAATAAATATTCCTGTGCGCGAAAATACTTTTCTGAACTCCAGATTTGCAACCTAACAACATAAGATAGTGAGCATGTAATACGCAGGTTCCCTACTCTGCATTCAAAAATAGGTTGGCTGCCCTGCTTCAGCCACGCAAAAACAAAACTCACAGTCAGCTGTAGTTGTTGTCGAAATCGATTTGATTCGAAGATAGGTTCAGTGAGGAATTGTCAGGTTATGTATGTCCTGTTTTGTTCTGTTTAAATTACTTTATACATTACTGTAGGAAAAATTTAATGCGTATTTCGAGCGCAAAGTATTGTTTCTGTACTCGAGATTTGGTTTGTATTGTTTGTATCTCTTGGTGCAGAAATCTCCCACTTTTCGCTTCAGTTACACAAATAGCTTATCACTTATGCGATAAATAAATATATAGAAACTTATTACGAATAATTAGGAATTATTCCTATTAAGAATATTGAATTTAAAAATGATCAAATCCGAGCACCTAATGAATTGAATTATTTACTATGAGAATAATTAGTATAGAAAATAAAAATTTCAATCTTCCCATGAAATTGAGATATCAACTATGGGCTTGCACAATGCACTGTGGAACATTTAATACTTGATGATAAATAATCATGGATGCGAAATTAAACACATTATGTTAAATGGTGTATGCCACATTGGAGCAGAGTGAATACCACCATTCCTCAGCATGTGTTTCATTTTACATCTATGATCATTGATCATCGAGTGTTGGATACTCCACTGTGCAAGCACCCACTAAGTAGTTATTTAATAACGTTTCCATTCAACGTTGAAACCATTCTTGTTTATTTTTTCAAGTTTTGCTTTTTTCTCTTTGTTGAGTAAACTGAATCATCTTTGTTATTTTATTCTCTTTTTATGTCTCAATCTTATCCTTTTTCAATCCTTTATCAATTTTAAAATGTTCAATTTATTCATCTGCAACTAGCAGGTTGTCCAATTCAGTTGAATCTGGATTTCTAGAATGTATTATTCTTCTCCTTCTCCCTCTCCTTCCCCTTCTCCTTCCCCTTAGGTTAAGTGTAAGAGAGGCACACCGTCCCTAACTTCGCCTTTTCATTCTAATGCATCACCAAGTTTTTTTTTCTATATACCATATTAATATCATTTTCAGTCAATGATCTCATGTTTGTACATAGATAAATTGTTTATGTAATAAGTAGCAGATAATGTTTTATGTAATAATACTTAGTGATGCCTATATAATGTATTGTATGCTAGTAACTGTCCAACTATTTGTATGAATAAAGAAATCAATCAATCAATCTCCTTCTTCCTCTCCTTCCCCATTTCCCTCTCCTTCCCTTTCTAACTCTCCTTCTCCCTCTCCTTCTGATTCTCCCCCTCCTCCTCCTCCCTCGACTTCTTATTTTTCTTCTCCTTTTTCTTTCTCCTTCTTTACTTTTCTGCTATCTTCTCTTTTTTCTTCTCATTTTTCTCCTATTGTTCTCTTTTCTCTCTTCCCCTTTTTCTTCATTTTTCTCGTATCTTCCCATTTTTCTCCACTTTTATCTCTTCCCCTTTCTTAATTTTTTCCTCCTTCTTCCTCTCCTCCACCAATCCACTACCTAGCGTTAGAACTCCATCAACAGATAACAGCAAGTAGCTGTTTATTAAATAGGATAGTTTACTTTTCTCCTCCGCCTCTTCATTCATTAATACTTTTCTAATAACAGTCATTTCTGTTTTTTTACTGTATCATCTATATCTACTATTTCTTCTCTGAATTGACTGCAAGTCGTTGAATTTACTATAAAAAGTTGATATAAATCTTCTAATTACTCTTGTTTTTTTTCTGAGCTATTTCGTTTACCATTTCTTCTTCTTTGTTTTCTCTCTGATCATCATTCTCCTTTCCTACATATTCTTTCTCATTCTTTTTTGCAGTAGAAACGTAAAAAAGAAAAAGAAAGTCGTTCCTGAAGCGAGACTATATTTCTTATTTGTTTTCTCTCTTATCCTCATTCTCATTTACTGTATCTTCTTTTTATTCTTTTTCTGCAGTAAAAACGTGAAAAAGAAACAGTCATTCCTGAAGCGAGACCTGGATGCTAGGGCGCAATCTGAAGCCTACCGTTTGCTCTTTAAGCTGCCGACGACTGAAAAACTAGATGGCAGCACCGATGTCATCCTATTTACGCCCTATAATAAGGGTCACGTGCATGGAAAGCTGTTTCTGTCGCAGAATTACCTTTGCTTCGACAGTAGGGTAAGTTAAATTATAGTCTCTTTCTATAGGGACTTATTGAAATTATGCCATTGTCCGTCCTCCGTGCTCTAGCGCTTGAAAGAAAGATTCCAGACTCTTGAAACTTGGTATATACAGTCAACTCTCGTTAATACAAACATTCGACAATACGAAACTCTTGGTAATACGAAGTAAATTCCTGGTCCCTTGACAAACTCTTGATAATTCGAACAAAATCAATGCATTTAGGTACACTCGATAATACGAAGTAAAATACCGAGCCTGACCCGACTGCAACACGCTATAATTCGAAGTTTGTCATAAATTTTCCGTTTAGCGCAGTTGGTTGGGGCGTCACAACTTCAGCTTGCTGTCGTTTCTGCGGTCGTGGGTTCGCATCCCGCTCCAGGCATTTATGTGTAATCATTCACTTCATCACCCACGCACAAGTCTCGGACTCATGTGGGCATCATCAGCAAGAAATAAAAATGAAAAAATCTCTCGATAATACGACGTTCTACTGAGTTGTAATACAGTACTATATACAGTACATATGTATATTTCTTACGGTAAGTGTCGTTATTGTCGCTATATTAATGCAGTATACTATTAAATAGAATACTATTGAAAAACTATATATTTCTATTGTTTTCAGGTGCATGGTCTAGTCAGCGTTGTCATTCCGCTACGAGATGTGACTCAAGTGGAGAAAACTGAACACGATCCTTCCAATGCGACTCTAGAAAACTCAATTATAATCACCACACGAACCAAGGACAATTTCCTACTGTCGCGAATTGTCGATAGAGACTTCCTTGTGCAGAAGATCTCCGAACTGTTGGCCAGGATAAGAGGGTATGCTCCTTCATTTATTTATTTTTAAATTTATTCATTTCGACTTAATATATACAATAGAACGTAGGCGACAGACTTGGGCTGTATAGGCAACACAAAACTGCTTTTGTTTTAAAATGTCAACATGAACACAAATTTTTATTATTTTTGTTTAATTTTGCAGTTAATAATTTTTCAATAAAAACTTAAAAACACTTTTAAGTGGAAATAGTGACTCACGTTATGGTGTGACGGCCGTTTCACTCTGTTCAATCAGTGGGTTGTGTGACGATGCTCTTAAAAACAGATTGAAACGGCCGTCACGCCATAACGTGAGTCACAATTTCCACTTGAAAGTTTTTTTAGGAATTTATTATATACTAGTGGAAACAAGATGAATCTTCAACATCATAATAATTTTCTTGTATAAAATACACTACTCAATGCTCTTCTATCTAAAACATATTCTTTATTGATTTCCACGTAGTTGGTAATACAATTTAGTATTTTCACCCCTCTTTGAACTATTTTCTATGTTTATACTGTTTTAAGTTAAAAACTCTACAGATCGTTGAATCTATTGATATTTATTATTTTAAATTTGAATTCATTCAACATTTTTATCCTGTGGATAAAAATAAATTAAGCTACGATTTAAGCTCGTATTTTCAGTGGAAGTAAACTACTTCTTCACGTAAAAATGACCTATAAACATTTGGATTTTGGATTTTCTTGTTGAAATTCTGTAAAGGAAAGGAAGTACTTTTGGACTAAAAGAGTGTTATTTGGTTTCACATTAGATGGTATTCAACCCAAATGAATAAATGAATATTGCTCTCAGATACAGTCTGTAGTTAGTGTCTCATGATTACAGTTGTACTATTCATTGATTATATTCTGCCTAGATAAAAAAATAAAAAACATTTCGTTCAGCTTCAGTTTGAGTGTAGTGTTTCAAGATTCATTGTTTGTAAACATGGCATTATTTTGAGCTTATATTGAAACTAGTATCATTTTTATTCAGTAGGATTTAAATTTTCTGTATACTTTGTCAATTTAACACATGAACAATCAGCTCTTGAAATGCTAGTAATGACAGGAAGGCAAACCCGGATTTAATAGAAATTTATGAATTATATTGAACTCAACAGAAAATATTTCTACATTCAGAGAAAAAAATCTAAGATCGATTATAATAAACGGCATGTTTGATTTTCAGGCAATCAACATTGTGTCCGCCAGAAAGTCCGATTGCTCAAAAAGGTGAGAAACTATAAAATTCACTCATAATTTCTCATTTGTAAATATTGTGAATTTATCCAACAAGAGTTATTGATATTGGCTTTAGTAGTGATGTATTATTCAGAACATGTACTTACTTTTGTATGTATAGTAGAGTCTTTCAACTCATTATTAACAGTACGTAAAAACGAGTTTTGTTTTGATCACATTTTATCAAACTACGAGTAGTTGCAAAATGAAGCTATTTCAACCATACTGTCACTTTTCAGTACAGGAGTCTAGACCAATCAGAACACAGAATTTCTTCAAAACAGTGTCGAAATGAATGTAATAAAGTAGTCCCATCAGCTAATTTAAATATTGCGAAATCAATTTGAATTTCAATGAGGAATCGGAACTGTCGATAACAATCACGCATTGTAGGTTATGTTATATTTTGGGCAAGTTGTCCGATTCATTGGTTAGTTGAATTAAACGTAATTGATTGGTAGTCGGAGATGAAATATTGTTTGCAAAGATTGTACTTTGCCTTAGAGTAACTCGCAACATATTTTTGACACTCGTTTTACTCGTGTCCTAATTTGGATCTCACTTTTGATTTGAAGGCAGTCATAATACAATCGTTGCATATTGTTCGATAGTTATTCGTATTTTTCCATATTATTTTTCAAAAGATATTGTACACGATATTGTTTTTTTGTAGATTACGTCTTGGAGACTCCAGTTAAGGAGTATAAGACAAGTCAGATTAACAATTATACTACCTTATACACTAGTTACCATAATTACTATATCAATAAGTTGAGGTGAGGCTCAATTTTGATATGAAAGGAACTCTTGTTCACTATAAAAAGCTTTATCAACCAGATATCTTTTCAATAATCATTTTTTGAATATTTCTATATTTTGAAGACTTTAAAAGCTGCTTGTTGTAGAGTTTCCTACCAATATAACTAGGTTTTTGTTTGAATAAGCTACTATTATCTACGACTATGTCATAATGTATACATTACAGTTTCACAATTGATGCCAAAACAGCTGTCTTTTCGGAATGCTTTTTGAAACCCGTTGCATAATGAGCTCATTATAGTACAGGTTCTACATTATAACACGGGTTCTGGACCAATCTGAAGCATTTTTGATGGAATCAATATCGTAATTCAATATTGTGAAACTATCAGCTGATTTGATCAAACTGCTACACCAGCTGCTTTAACCTAACAATCACCATGGAGGACACCATGCCTAGTCAAAACAAAAATACACCAGATAAAGCAGCTAGTTTAAACTTATAACATCTGACAATGAAAATGAAAGCACTGGTACAAGTGATTTGATCTTCAGCTCAAGCTCTGAAGTAAATAGTTTCCCTATTCCTATTGTTAGTGAATTTGTTAGAAGGAAAGATAAGATAACTAATTGTATTAGAGCAATTGACTATTCAAACATTGAACATGTGCAAATGACAATGAATCCCTCTGATAAAATTTTATCCTGTTCATCTGTTAAGGTGAGACCAGTTGACAATAAGGCCTGCAATAGAGAACTTACGGTCCTACATAGTAACATACAGTCAATTAGAAACAAACTTGGTCAACTCGAGATTTTTCTTCATAATAAGTTTACAGACATTTTATGTATTAATGAGCATTGGCTTTCGGAGGAGGAACTGTCACTGTATGTCCCATCTGACTTTGTCTTGGGTAGTAGTTACTGTAGAAAATCTAATGCACTCATGGGGGCTCAGCCATATTTATTAGAAAAAACTATACATTTGATATTATTAATGTAGGAAGTAGCAGTTCAGATTTTGTTTGTGAAGCTTGCGCTGTACGTTTGACAGAACTGAATATTGTTATTCTTACCGTTTATCGAACACCAGACTCTGACGTACATAGTTTTTTGAGCAAGGTAGAGGAAATACTTTTAATAATCATGAAAAAAAAGTTCTGATATCTTGTGTTCACTACGGACTGCAATTTAGACTTATTGAAGACTGATATTGCAGTCGTAAAGGATTTTCTATTATTACTCAAATCTTTCGACCTGTATCCAACTGTAAATGAGCCAACGAGAAACTCCACATGCTTGGATAATATTTTCATTAATACCTTTCCAAATAAAGTTGATCACATCATGCTTAAGCAGAATTTGTTGTCAGACCATGCTGGTATTTGGGTTACTTTGAAATTGGACCATATGAAGTCAACCAGTAAGAGTAGCAAAAAATAAGTAAAATCAAGATTAGTGACTGAACGTAGGTTATTGAATTGCAGCTCAGCTTTGTTGAATACTGACTGGTCATTTTTATATTATGTGAAGGATGTCAACTTGGGTTTCAATCATTTCTTGAAATGTGTGCATTCGGTTTTCAATGAAAAATGTCCAATCGTCTCTAGGCCTGTTTTAGTATCCAATGCTGGTAAAACAAAGAGGAAAAAATGGTTTACTCCACAACTTGAAAGTATGAGAGCTGCTTTAATATTGCTTTATGATAGATGGAAATTTACAAGTAGTGATGAGGATAAAAGTAGTTTCAAGAAGCTTAAAAAATTATATGTGTCTGTAATATCGAATGCTAAAATAGAGACCAATAATGTTTTAATTGAAGAGTCTAGAAATAAGTGTAAAATGGCGTGGAATATTGTCAAAGGTGAACAGGGTAAGAGCACTCTGAATGATGTTCCTGTCTCAGCAGAGGTTCTTAACAATTATTTTGTAAATTTAAGTGTTGAGGCGGATGATGGGGAAAGAGATAGTGTTCTCAGCCACTGTGAACTGCTTGATAATTTCAAATTGGACTTAGAAGGCACTTTTTGTTTGAGGCAGATTGATTCTGCTACAGTCAGGTCAATAGCTATGCAGCTGAGTTCTTCACGAGCTGCAGATGTGTATGGTCTCTCTAATTTTGCTATTAAGCACATTATTGATGCAATATTGCTTCCTCTTACTTATTTGATCAACTTAATAATTACAACTGGGGTCTTTCCAGATGAGTTGAAACTAACAAAAATAACCCCTATATTTAAGAAAGGTGACCGAAGTCAACCAGAATGCTACAGACCTATTGCAATAGTGCCTATAATAAGTAAAATTATTGAGACATGTATAATATCCCAGCTTTATGAATATTTTACACTTAAAGGATTACTGTATAGCCATCAGTACGGTTTCAGGCCTAATTACTCTACCATAATGGCAGTTGAAACGGTAGTTAATAAAATATTAAATGGCTTTGAAAACAAACTTGTTACTGGAGCTAAATTGGTAGACTTGAGTAAAGCTTTTGACAGCATCTCCCATGGAAAACTGTTAGATAAATTGAGTTACTATGGTGTTAGGGGTAACGAACTTAAACTTATTCAATCATACTTGAGTAATAGAAAACAAAAGGTGGTAATTACTAACTCTACTGATGACTCTCAATATAAGGAGGTACTAGCTGGAGTGCCACAGGGATCTGTGCTCGGGCCATTTTTGTTCTTGATTTTTATAAATGATTTCCAATGTAATGTTAACACTTTTCCGGTGCTCTATGCAGATGATACCACACTGATACATTCTCATAAGAGTAGTATGGCTGTAAGTGATATGTTGGACCAATCATACCACGAAGCAAAGCTTTGGTTCTCTTCAAATAATTTATTTATTAATGAAACGAAGACAGAACAAATATTTTTCTCGCTCAATGATAATGTATTAGTGAATGTGGGTATCACCTCTGTTAAACTTCTCGGTATACATTTGGACTCAAAACTCAACTGGCAAGTGCATATAACTGAATTATGTAAGAGATTAGCTCGTGTCACTTTCTTACTTCGTAAATTGAAGTTTTGTGTTAATAATCAAGTTTTAAAAACCACCTATTTTGGACTGTTCCACTCTATTCTGGCATATGGTGTTCGCCTCTGGGGAAATTCAAGTCATAGTATTAAGGCTTTCCTATGGCAAAAGAAAGCAGTACGAATCATGTGTGACCTTGCTGCTACGGACTCATGTAGATCAGCTTTTTGTGAACAAAATATTATGACGCTGCCTGCTCTTTTTATTTACCAGAATTTGATATATGTAAAACAGAATATTGCCAATTTCAATACTCATTCAAGCACTCACAATTTTGGTACAAGGAATAGGGAAAATTTAACACTGCCTCATGTTCGCTTAAGGAAAACGTACAAAAGCCACTACTATCAGCAAATAAAATTGTTCAATAGGCTACCTCAAAAAATTAGAGTCCTTCCAGTTAGGAGTTTTAAGACTGTAGTTGACAAGTGGATTACATCCAAATCCCTCTATTCAATAGAGGAATATTTTGAATGTGATATGACTGGTTTTTAGGGTTAATTGTGATGACAGCATCTTGTGCAATTGTATTTTCTATAATGTATTATTTGTTTTCATGTATTGTGACTTTGCCTATTACTGTTGTAAGTTTATTGGCAATAAAGATATCTTATCTTATCTTAATCTACTATAACTTCTCGTATTTGAGATGAGAGGTTAGGTATCTCTGACAGTCACAGGTAAAATGAAATTGTTTTAATTAAATGTATACTAGTGTATGCAACGATTTTATTTGGCCTTTAAAGCACTCGTGAGATATTTATAACACTCGCATTCGCTCGTGTTATAACTTACATCTAACTCGTGCCTTAATAAGGGTCAATATAAAATCGTTGCATAAACTACTATTGTGACTCAACAAGTGATAATCTCCTCGGCTTCTTGTATTATAATTTAATTGTGTACGTCAATCGTGTACTTGTTGATTTCATGTATCAATATTTTTGTTAACTAGGTGACAGACTGTGGAAAATACAGACACCGCTTGGCCTTGAATTTCAAAACGATAAAATGAACAAGGCGCGCCAAGAAGTGAAAGCCAAACAATGGGAACTGCACTTCAAGGACTATGGCTCTGGTATATCAATGTATCGCACACATGAAATAAGTAAGCTGGTATTACAAGGTGTACCCGACAAACTAAGGAGAGAGGTGTGGATGAATTTCTCAGGTGACTAAATATTGTTTTTTTCGCTTTAGAACAAAAATTAGTAATAATAAGGCTTTAATTGGTGGGGAGACCCTTACGGGTAGTTCCACCTTGCCGTTTGGGCCATGTTATGGAGCATGATGGACCTACTATTTTAGGTGGGATCCGAACCATGATAAAGCTTATAACATTGAGTGTCCATAAGTGGAATTTGAACATTAATTTTGAGAAATGAAGAAAGAAAATAAGAAATCGGGCTTCAAGGTGCACTGAATTTAGTTTAGAGGAAGCTTTGTGCCAAATTTAGTGTTCCAAATCGTTGTCGATTTTGTGAAATCCGTAAGACTGACAACCACACACACACGCACACCTACTCTCTTGTAATATAAAAGATGAATAGATGTATGAAATGAAAAATAAGTCTGCAAGTCTCTCCGCTAGCATGCCAACAGAATTTCATATGAAGATGGATGGTTTCCATAGTCCAGAGTTTCCCAAAGGAGGGGCCGCGAGCCTATCCCAGGGGGTCCGCGAACTAGCCTGAGAAATTAAAAAATAAACATTTCAAAAATACATTTTTTTACCCAGTGCTCTTTGATAATAATTAATAAAATGTAATTGGTGGTGATTGGTCATGCGGTGAGCGTGGTGTTCAAGTGGTCGTGATGTTCAGTCGCGTCCGCTCAAGATTGAGCTTGGATGGGTGACCGTGCTTCAATGACTTGATGTTACAAGCTTTATTATCACTTACCCGGTGGTTCGGAACCCATCTAAAACAGTAGGACCACCATGTTCCCCGTAACATGGCACAAACGGCGAGGTGGAACTACCCGTAAGGGTCTCCCCACCATTAAAAGCCATACGCTTATTATTATTATTAATAAAATGTAATCTAAATCATATTGCGATGGTAGCAGCGTGTAATGCTACCATCATAAAAATTCTATGTTATTCTCTCTAAAACTGATATGTCAATTTATCGTTCTACAATAGTAATACTATGTGAAGCTCTTATATATTTTTAATTCTTTTAATATTTTTATCAAATTCGGTAATAGCTTCATCCAAATATCTCTATTTCACAACTTTGTTTCTTCAGCCATTTGTTATGAATATCTATAATTAATCTATCATGATTATGTTCATCTATTTTTTTACATTATCTCCTTTATATTCTCAGGTATTCATAATTATTTTTCGCGGGTCCGCGAGGACGGCTTGGTTTTAATGGGGGGTCCTTGGAACCAATGAGTTTGGGAAACACTGCCATAGTCGACCGTAAAAGCATGTGCGATTGAGTTATGCTGCTATTTCTGTAAATAATGCTACAAAGCTACGTGGCATCATGTTTACACAAGCAGCAGCAAGTGGCAAGCCGTTTGAGCCATGTTAGATTGTTTATTGACATTTGTAGCCAGGCTAAAGCCTACTGCAACAAAAACATAAGTATAACAGAATCTTCTACAAAGTAATAATTATAATACACTAGATATTGTACCCGTCCTTCGTACAGATTATGTTTAGAAATAAGACTAAATATGCTTCTGCTTTTTTGATAGCAACGATCATGAAATTGTTAGCAGCTTAGTAAACAGCTTAGAACGTAAACAATTCAATGACAGTTATCAGAGAGAATATTTGAGAACAGCTGATTGATATATCATGATAAATAACGTGATTTGTTCTTATCTATTTATAAAAAAACGCGTTGCTGCGTTCTCATAAAAAATTCTTGATTTTATTATTTGTCACCTCCCACTGAGGTTAAATTTCAAATTTCAACATTCTAGGACTATTAGGGAAGAAGTTAGTCCTAGGGCTCTTCCAGCTGATCAGAGAGGCCTCCTTCGTTGTTTTCTTACACAGTAAGACCTTAATCACCACCTCTCAATGAACATTTCAAATTTAAACCTTCCACAACTATTAGGGTAGAAGCTAGGTTTTTTATTTTATTATTCGCCACCTCCTACTGAGAATGCATTTCAAATTTCTATAGCTGCATTGGTTAACAGATGTCATCAACCCGGCATAATTATTACATTTCATCATACCCAGCCATATGTTTCCTACATACTGTAAGGCTCCGACTGCACGGTATCCTACATGCAAAGTTTTTGCGTTCCAGACAGCGTAAATAACGCGCCGCTAAGGAGCCTGCCATGATTAAAAACTGTTGTCTTTTATCAGCTGTTCCTTTAAGCTATTTGGCCGGCAAGTTCAGTAGGTTAGGTGAATGATGATTTGCAAAACACACAAACAGCTTGTCCATCGAAACAGCATGTACAGCAGATCGAAAAATTTCAAATTATTTTCCATATGATTAAAAGATCCCAGTAAGCTAGCTAGCCATGTACCCATGCTTTGCATAGGCAAAACTTTAACCCCCTAAAATTGCGAATTTTGAAAAATCCTTTCTTATTGCACGGTGAAATCCTATAAGGATTGTTCATACGAAATTTCAAGTTCATAGGCCTAGTAGTTTTGGCTCTGCGTTGATGAGTGAGTCAGGGTATCATCCTTTTATAGATAGATAATATCATATGTGTTTTAATAAATAAGTTTCTGAATTCATAATTAATTGTTAGTTCTGAAGTAACTGACAATATAACAAACTGTCAAAAAATATACAGAATTTATCGATTTCGCTTAAAATTAATAGTACTCTGAGGAATTCGAAGTTAACACGTAATTAATTATATAATAATTAAAATAATTTTTCTTGTAAAAGAAAAAATATGTATAATAATATAAGGTAAAATGATTTGTCTGTGTAAGACAAGAGGAAAGATAATAAAAGGGATTTTATATAACAGTTGCCCATGTTATGGGGACCTATTGTTTTAGGTGATTGTTTTATTGTTTTAGGTGATAGTTTCTTAAGCTGCTCTAATCAATTTCGGGTTTTTGTTATTTTTTATTTTTATTTTGGCAAGTATACTTTTAAGTAATTATTGTATCACTGTATTTATAATTATGAGAATACTATATTAATATTCTTGAAAGTATCATTAATTCTCACTCACCTGATAGCAATTGTGAATGTTGTGTTTGGGAATGGAAATAAACTGATCTCTTGTAAAATTTTCTTTTCTTCATGAATAAATAAATATTCTTAGACTAATAACATTTTTTATCCCGTGGTTACAAAGAACATGTGTGTATTGATTTTTTTGTATTTGAGTTGGATGTCTTGTTGTCCCTAGTTATTCAAGTCTTGAAATCTAGATCACTTTATGACTTGCTGTCTGTGAACTCAACCAATAATTTCTTTAACCTTCACTACTTCTTATACTGTAGTTTTAATACTATTTCAAGTTACTATTATACTATAATTATTACTTATTATAAGTATATTATTTTGTGAATGTTTTTAACAAAGGAGAAATCAAGCAGATTCAAATAAATACAGTATTTACTGAGTGACAGGTCCTGATAAGACCATGCTTGATATAGGTAAACCTTCACAATAGTAGTAAGTATATATTTTAAATTTTTACGTCAATTTTGATGAAGTATATGACTCCCTTGTACAAAAGGGGTCGGATTGGGGTCCTCCCCCAGGGAAAAATTAAAAAATAAACTCTAAAACTGCATTTGAGCGTTTCTAGACATGAATCCTCCAAGTTTAACGCTAATTATGTGTCAAAGTGAATTCTATCTAGTGCTTGAGCCATCGCCAAGGGGGTTCCGGACCCGGGTACCCCCCTTGGCTTTACCTATAGGTTTTTTTTATGTTTTTATTTTTGCAGGTGCTAAAAATGAGATGGCCTCAAGTCCTGGCTTGTATAGAGAGTTGGTTGAGAAGGCTAAGAGCACTCCTTGCACAGCCAACGATGAAATCGAGAGGGATCTGTACAGATCTCTTCCCGAACACCCCGCCTTCCAGTCTGATACCGGAATTTCTGCTCTGCGAAGGGTTTTAACTGCATATGCGTGTAGAAATCCGGCCATAGGTAGGTTGCATTTTTTTCTTTAGTATAGGCTTATACTGTTTTAGTAGCAAGTAAATACTGTGGTATAAAGATCACGCCAAAAATAACGCAAAAGCGCAAATACAATTTAAGCTTAACGTTTTATTGTAAATTCAACGACTTGCTGTCAATTTTAATTGTGAATAAATAATATTTCTACTCCCTTTTTGGCCAAACGTTTTCGATTTATAGAGAATCACCTTCAAGGCGTAGTAGATCGGCGATGTCGGTTTTTTGGTTAGAAGAACTGTGGTTTTTGTATGATGTGATCAAAACGTTTGTGTAATATGAAATGTAATTGTTCAATGAGGATGTTCTGTTTATTGTGTGTGGTGTGTTTGTAGACTTCAAATTGTTCCAAGGTGTTGAGTTCGTGTCCTTTAGATTTTATATGTAGAATGTGTAAGTTGGTATTGATGTCAGTAAAAGTGTGTCCAGTTTCAATGATATGATCTGCAAAACAAAACCAAAACACGAACACCACCGACAAAAACCACAATAAAAAAGTTGAAAATTTATTATTTTTCTGATTACTTAGGTTACTGTCAGGCGATGAACATAATCGCCTCAGTTCTGCTCATCTTCTGCTCGGAAGAAGAAGCTTTCTGGCTACTGGCCTGTGTTTGCGAGAACCTTCTCCCCGACTACTATAACACCAAAGTGGTGGGAGCCCTCGTGGACCAAGGCGTACTCGATGACCTCATCAAGGACAGTCTTACCAACCTCTACGCGTGTTTGGAGTCGCTCGGCATGATACAGATGATCTCCCTCTCATGGTTTCTGACCATCTTCCTAAGTGTGATGCCCTACACCAGTGCTGTCAACATTGTCGACTGTTTCTTCTACGATGGGGCCAAGGTTATATTTCAGGTGAGAAAATGAGAAATTTACTCATAAGTAGCCTGCAGTAACTGAACTATTAGTATTTTAACATTTCCTTTGTAGTGGCGAAGGTGATATTGTGGAAGGTATCCATAATGAATAATAAGACGAAATTGTTACAACGTGGTTGTGACAATTTCGTCTTATTATTCATTATTTCAATATTAATTATTCATTGCAATATTATTGTAATACTCATAGGGAAATGATAGCCATGATCTCCTAATCATTTAAACTACGTAAACACCATCCTATTCAAATTGTTTTTATTTGTTTTATATTAGTGAAGCAAGCCCATTAATTGGATTTTTTAGATCTGTTGGGCTTGTTTTCTTTTTACAGGAAATTTCTAGTTTATTATGTGAAGCTACGTAAGTTTATTCATTTCATAGTTTATTTGTAATTTATTGTAACTTTTAAAGTTTTGTGACGTTTTGTTTTTGTTTTATTACTGTAAATAATTTTTTTTCTTCTTTCTAAGCATGTACCTTGAAACGATCTATACGATTATACGATGTTGAACTGCATACCAGCGATACTTGTTTTCTTGCATGTCATAGGACAAGGGTTTTCAACTTGGGGGGCACGCCCCCCTAAGAAAGCGTAGAGGAATTTCAAGGGAGGCGTATGTTGTTTAACAAAATATTAATGAAAATAAATTGGAAAAAAAACTATGCTATAGTAATACTAAATTTTTTCTATCAAATTATCTATATTTTTATTTAATAACCAGCTTTGTTTTCATCTTTCTATTGTAGTACTATTTATATGGGGGGGGGGGGTTTAGGGGAGGCGTGAACTCACATAAGTGTTTAAGGGGGTGACACAGCCTGAAACGTTGAGAACTCCTGTCAAAGGAGATGATTTCAATTCAATTGAGGTAGTCTAAACTTTCCTAAATGCCAAAGTATCTGTCGATCTTTATGATGAGCAATAATTAATAATATTTTAATATGAATATTTTGGAAGTGATAGCATTGAACCGTAGCAGGTATCTATCCGTTCAGTCAGACAAAGATATGAACTCTAGGGCCCTCTTTGTAAGGGTGACCGATTGGATGGCCAGCAAAAAAGGCTCTGTTCTCTGCTGTAAAATCACTTCCTGGTGGCTCGGAACCTAACCTGGTGGCTGTTATTACCTAACAAGATTAGATAAAACTTATAGAAACAAAAGGAAACTTACTACAATAAGTAGAGAAAAAGTTGTCAAAACTGGAATATGAGGAAGGTCCCCGCATGGGTCAAGCCTGTGCGCGGGGGCCGAGTTCTGTAAACTACTGTGTAAGTTAAAGGAGGAAACGGCAGTAAAAGAAATATGTTTAGAAATGTTGAATAATCAAGAATTGAAGGAAGCAAGAGGAAAAACAAGGGAGGGGGATAATTAGGAAATACATCAAAGAACTGAACGAGCCTGAGACATGCTGATACTAGGTGTGATACATGGGTCTTAGGAAACTATTGGTAACCAGCTTCCAGGAGCCAAAATACTAATTTTCTTTTATAAGTGTAAACGCTGTAAAATTAAGTATTTAAGTAATTAATTATGTACAATAACAAGTGATTACTAAGTAAATGATATAAAAAATTAATTAATATTGCTTTACTAACTCATGCATCAGACATCTGAAATCAAATTTTAGCAATCAGCTCTCTCGCAAATACAAATCACAGCATTGTTGATATAATACAGAGTGACCTTTTGTAAAAAACAGACATTAAATAGACTACGCGAATTGAATCAATGTTAGGTATGATAATAATAATAATAATAATATATTTATTTATTCATCACAGCCTAGTACAGAAGAAAGCACAGGCAAATGAATATCATCAAGAAAATTTACCTAATATTAAAAATGACTTAATACTACACTACTTAGTAGTACTTAATGGTACCTTCTCATAATCCAATGAAAATCACAGATTAAAAAATTATAAAATACGGTATCACATAAAAACATAATCATAATTATTTCAATCACATTCCATCCGTAAAGAATTCGTCTACTGAATTCGCCTTCCTACTCAAGTATGTATATAATTTAAATTTAAAACTTTTCTCACAAGCAATACTTTTCAGTTCTGTTGGAAGCCTAGAGAAAAATGTTGGGCCCTTATAACTAGGCTTCCTCTCAAAAATCCTTAGTCTGTGGCGCTGTACTGCAATACTGTTTCGCCACCGTGTATTGTAATCATGATAATCAGCATTGACCGTGTAGAAGTTTAAATTATTTTTAACATATAATATGGCTTTGAAAATATATAAACAAGGAACTGTCAAAATAGCTACTACATTCATAAAAGCCTCACGACATGTGTGCTGATACTTCAGACCTTCCAAAATCCTAATGGCTGTTTTTTGTAAAACAAAAATCTTTTGAAAATTTTGCTTCGAAGTACATCCCCATAGTTCAATTCCATAACTTAAGTGTGAGTTTATGAGTGCATAATACACACTTTTAGCTTTAGCCTTAGGCACACACTTAACAATATTTCTTAAAACAAACAGAGCCTTACTTATTTTCACTGATATTTTTTCAACATGATCACCCCAGTCAAGCTTAGAGTCAATTGATAAACCCAACAACAGGTTGACAGCTGTTTCATTTCAATCTCTGTTTCTCCCAGAGTGATGATTGGTTCAAATGAACGAGTTTTATAATCGAAATTGATTGTATGACTTTTGTTCGGATTCACTGAAAGATCAGATCTATTAAAATATTGTACCATATTATTGGAAACAACATTAGCTTCAACCTCTAGTTCCTGGAGTTCAGACTTATAGAATAATAAACTACAATCATCTGCATAAAGAGTGACATCCTTAGTCTCTGGTACATGGAATTGTATATCGTTTATATACAATATGAACAGCAAAGGCCCCAAAATGGAACCCTGAGGGACGCCTCTAGTCAACTGTAACCTTGCAGAATCAACTACACCTTCATCTGTGAAGGTACTTGTGTACTGAAACCTGTCAGTCATGTATGACTCAATCAAACTACTAGCAACTCCCCTGACACCCAATGACAATAATTTTTCAAGTAAAACATTCACATTAACACTATCAAAAGCCTTGGAGAGGTCTAGAAAAAGAGCCGTCACAAATTTACCCGCATCAATCTCATTCACTATCCTCTCAACAAGGTGAACAGCAGCGGTAATCGTCGACTTCCCCTTAATGAATCTATTCTGGCCGTCGAAGAGTAAGTCAAATTTTCTTAGGTAGTTTACAATTCTGTTATAAATTATTCTCTCAAAAACCTTTGATAGCGAGATCAAAACTGAAATGGATCTATAATTATTGACATCCAATCGACTTCCTTTCTTAAATAAGGGTATAACTCTAGCTATTTTCAAAAAGTCTGGGAATATACCTGTTTCAAACATTGTATTAATAATGAAAACTAGAGGCTTTACTATTTCATTACAACAGGCTTTGATAACTGAAACTGGAATTTTGTCAAACCCAACAGATTTTTTAATTTTGAGGCTATTGATAACTTCTGCTACTTCATTTATATCTGTGGGGGAAAAAAATTATTGTAGCCCATCTTATATCTGCTTTGCCTTGAGGAGCTTTGTCCATGAGATCTTTTCTGACCAGAAGCCATAGACACAAACAATCTGTTGAAAGTATCAGCAATGCATTTTTCATCAGTAATTAATTGGCCATCACATTCTATTTCTGTGGGCGATGCATCTATAATATAAACCACCTCTTATCTTATTTACTATCTCCCAGCTTGTTTTCGCCCTATTTGAAGAGGAGAGAATAATTTTACTGAAATATTGTTTTTTTGCCTCTTCAACTTTGCTGTTATACAATTCCTTCACTCTCCTAAGAAGTTGGTTGTTTATAATAAATCCTTCATTCACTCTTTTCTTAGCAAACTCGATAAGGGCTCTCATTTCTTTTATTTCATTTGTTATCCACTGACCATATTTCCTTTTTTTAGGTTTTTTATTATTCGAAATTTCATTTATTTTGATAGGACAATGAGTATTAAAATGATAGAGCAAAGTTTCATGAAAATTATCCATTTGGATCAGATTTTTCATAAACCAGCTCCCAGGTCTCACTAATCAATGCTCGCCTTAAATTATTTATATTTTGTTCATCACAAATATGAGTAATTATTGAACCCTTCCCACGCTTCTTAGGATTTCCTTCATAAAATACGGTTAATACTTGAGCTGTATGATCAGATATAAAAGTATGCAGAACACCAACCTTGTAACCCACCTCTGGAATATTACAAATCACATTATCAATAGCTGTAGCACTATTTGAAGTTACTCTTGTTGGTACTTTTATAGTATATGATAAACCAAATTGATGTAAGACATTAACCAAATTCCTATGCAGAGGAGAGTCTTGTAAAACATCAATATTGTAATCATCAGCAAGAATAATCGTATGGTCTAAATTGAAGAATAACTTATCTACTAAAGACTTGGAATTCACGAAAAATATTTCAGCATCCCCATTGGGAAAACGGTATACTCCTACGATAACAAAAATCTTATTTTCAATTTTAAAATTTACACAGCTTACCTCAATATTACCTTCGCTACACAAGTTGCCAACATCTAAAATTTTGAAACTGTGTTTGAAATGAGCACTTACATAAATAGCTACGCCACCCTTCCTCATGAGCTTCCTGCAATAACTTGTTAATAGGAACATATTATTCAAGTTGATACAATCAATTTCGTACTCTCTAAGACCATGCTCTGTCACTACCAACACATCTGGTTTTCCATTCTCTATCAAATCATTCAACAAATTGACCTTGTTTGTGATACAATCTACATTCTGGTGAAGCAACTTGAAACTCAAATTATTTTTATTCCCTGAAATATTGAGGCCAAAATCTGTATTTCTACTTTTTACTGATTTTGAACCATTTTTCGACACATGAATTTCTTACACACCCCCAGAATAACCAATTAGTTTCCCTCTCTATCTAACACATTTAGTGCATTTGTAAACATTTCGCTCATTTTATAGGAACCCAGCCTATTCAAATGTAATCCATCTCTACCCAAGCATTGCTTTGTGCCAATAAAACTGTTTGGGTTAACAAATAACACACCTAAATTTCTACACTCATTTCTAGAGTCATTAATTCTATTAATGTATGTGTCACTCACTGACCGTCTGAGAAGTATGCCGCTGATAATCACTCGCGTTGGACTGAAACATTGTTTAGCTGTCCTTATCATGTTTCTCATCTCATTCACAAATGATTCTTCAGTTTCTCCTCGAACTGAATTGCTGCCGACATGTATTATTACACACTTAAAGTTCTGTTCATTGTTAATTCATTGATGACTGTGTTTAATTTTGCGGTGGTAATTATCATTGAGTACATGGAGTATGTTGCTCTGTGCAAGCACCCTTATTCTTGGGCGTGAGGTCTACAGTTCACAGAACTACTAGTTAGGAATTATAAGTAATTATTTTTCTCTTATTTCAGGTGGCACTGACAATATTACACGACAATGAGAAGTATTTGTCGAAATGTCGTGATGACGGAGAAGCGATGCAGCGACTCAGCTCGTTCTTGTCCGGCATTTACAATGAGGACGACGATGAACTGTGGCAGATGAAGGAAGGATGCGCTGTCAAAAAAGTAATAATCCTAATTTCATGCAATAGGAATGAAAGAAAAAAAAGAATATCATCTTTTATAATCCAAAATCTCTATCAAGAGATTCAAGTAAACCGTTTTGCATTTTGGTCTGTTCAGGTGGAACTCATTCATCAGACATCTCTTAATAATTGAAATAAAGTTTATTCTTCTTAATAAACATCGGTACAAAATAAAATGTCTAAAAATACCCTTGAAGAAGGCTCCTCACATGGGCGAAAGCCTGTGGGTGAGGAGAAATTAATATCATCATATTTGTTGGAGAGAAACAAATCATTTCTAATATTTCAAATGAAAAGGATAAAAAGAAGTAATTACTGAGTAAATGATAGTTTTACAAATTTAATTAATTACTTTCTATAAATTAATCCATCAGACAAGTGAAATGTGATCTGATTTGAGCAACCAACTGTGTGGAACAAGTGTGGAAATGTGGAAACATTTTCGGTTAGATGCGGGGACCAAATTATATGAAATTTCGCATGGATCTTCCTTTGAGCAATTCCCAGCGATATATGTGTAAGGATTTTCAAAATTTGCTTGCATTTAACGTATATTTTAAAGGAAAAAAGAAGGGCCTTCTTCTATAGAAATATATGATTTTTAAAATGAGCTTCTCCATCGTATTAAATTGGAATCAGATTTCAAGATAGCCCTCGGGCTCTCTTATTCATCAAATGAATTAAGCTATCATTCATAAGAATAATATATTGTTGGAGAGAAACAAATCATTTCTAATATATTTCAATAAAAGTAGCCTATAATAAGAAGTTATTACTGAGTAAATGATGATTATAATCTAATATGTAAACTGACTGTATTTCTATTCAATATATGATTTTCACTCATTTATACTGGAGATACTGGAGGGATGCATTTCACTTCTAAAAAGAATCTTTCAATAAAAGTAGCCTATATTTCAATAAAAGTAGCCTATATTTCAATAAAAGTAGCCTATAATAAGAAGTTATTACTGAGTAAATGATGATTATAATCTAATATGTAAACTTACTGTATTTCTATTCAATATATGATTTTCACTCACTTATACTGGAGATACTGGAGGGATGCATTTCACTCCTAAAAAGAATCTTTATCAGCCTCATTGATATGATAAATATCACATGACCGATCGGTCTCTATGGAGACAAGCTATAATAATAAACAGTTTACATGTTATTAGCCTTATTTCAGTAGTATTCTGTTATGTGATGTACACGAATTTTGATTTGATTAAAGCTCTTAGTTTGGTTGACAAGAGTTAATTATTATTTCAATTTAATCAAATCAAAAACGATGCCCAAACAAAAGAGGAGAACAGTAGTCATGGAAGATACTGGAGGAAGTGAAATTAATCCTCACATTGAGAAATTGCTGAAGCCAAAAGAGCTAGCGATTGACCCGGATTCTCCTACAGCAGAAAGAGAATGGAAACATTGGAAAATTACCTTTGAAAACCTGTTGGAAGGCGTTGAGACAACTACAAGAGACAAAATGAGAATGCTGATAAATTTTGTGTCACCAAAGTTATACTCAGTGATTGAAGATTATTCGACTTATGATGAAGCAATTTCGAAATTAGAAGAGACGTTCGTCAAGCCTAAAAACGAAGTTTACGCACGTTACTGCCTAGCTCATGCAAAACAGTCAGAAGGTGAGTCGATTGATCATTTTTACCTTGAATTAAAAAGGTTAAGTTCAGAATGCAACTTTACTTCTGTGTCAGCAGAAGTGAACAAGAACGAACACATAAGAGAAGCTTTCGTTTCAGGATTATATTCAGTTGAAATTCAAGAAAAACTTTTTCAACAAGGAAATATTAGTCTACAAGAAGTAGTTACTCACGCACGTATTCTTGAAACTGCCAAAACTTATGCAAATTCTTTTAAAAATGCCTCCATCCACATAAACTCTATAACCGAGGATAATATTGATGAAATTCCAAGCTCTCACTTGAATGCAGTCGCACAGAAACGACCGGAAACAAAAGGTATTCCTGCTACCTGTCAACGTTGTGGCTACAAAAGACATCAAAATCCGCAAGTCTGTCCTGCAATTGAAAAACTGTGTTATAAATGTTCTCGAGTTGGACACTTTTCCAATGTATGTAGAAGTAGGAAACCTAAAGAACTCACTGCATCTACAATAATTGCAGCTGGCATAACAGGTGACTTGTCCAGAGCTATCATAACTGTTACACTTAATGGTATCAAAACACAAGCTCTTATCGATACAGGTAGCGTTGCAAGCTCTATAGATGAAGGCTTTACGAAAAGATATAATTTTCAAACTAAACCGAATTCAAGTTATAAAATTTGCATCTGTTCAACATGCAATGGTTACAAAAACATGTGTGTATGGCAATATTACATTTGAAGGAAAGGAATACAGTAATGTTCAACTATTAGTATTGAAAGATTGTTGTTGCAATGTGATTCTTGGTCATAATTTTTTGAAACATCACAAAACAATAAGTCTAGAACTTGGAGGTGATGAACAACCTCTTGTGATTGATAGTAACCGAGTTGATATTCCTACAAAGAATTGCTCATTGGCGCAAGCGTCTTTAAATCCATGCTCCCTCTTCAATGACTTAACTCCAGATTGTCGCCCAATAGCCACCCGATCAAGGAGACATCCACACGATGACCACATGTTTATGAAAAATGAAATCGAACGCCTCCTTGGAGAAGGAATAATCGAGGAAAGTAACTCTAGTTGGCGTGCACAACCATTCATCGTCTCTAATAATGGAAAGAAACGAATGGTCATAGATTACTCACAGACAATAAATAAATTTACAAATTTGAATGCCTACCCTCTTCCTTAGATTGAAGACCTAGTCAACACTGTTGCCAAATATAAAGTTTTTAGTACAGTAGACTTCAAGTCAGCTTATCACCAGATACCAATTCTTGAAGACGAACGTCATTATACAGCTTTTGAAGTAAACCGAAAACTTTACCAATTCAAACGAATTCCATTCGGAGTCACCAATGGAGTATCAGTCTTCCAACACACCATAGATAATCTCATACAAAAAGAAAATTTGAAAGACTGTTATGCGTATTTGGACGATGTTATCATTTGTGGCTATAGCCAAGAAGAACATGACACAAATCTGAAGAACTTCCAACGCGTAGTTGAATCATATGGATTGACCTTAAACAAAGAGAAATGTAAATTTTCGAAGAATTCGCTGAAATTCCTTGGTTATGAAATTAAACAAGGCGAAACCAAACCCGATCCAGAACGCCTTTCACCTCTCATAAATTTTCCTCCACCACAGAATACAAAAGAATTGAAACGACTTATGGGATTACTGGCCCATTATTCACGATGGATTAAAAATTTTTCACAAAAGATTCACCCTATTGTCCACTCACAAACATTTCCTCTACCACAAGAACACTTGGATATCTTAAAATCATTGAAGGATGAAGCTGCTTCAGCAGCACTAGACTTTGTTGATGAAAATACCTCGTTCACAATCGAAACAGATGCATCAGATTTTGCTATTGGTGCAACTCTGTCTCAGAACTCCCGCCCGGTAGCCTTCTTCTCACGAACGTTGTCCTCAAGTGAAAGGAAACACTCATCCGTTGAGAAAGAAGCATATGCAATAGTAGAGTCAATACGGAAATGGAGACACTATTTACTGCGACATCAATTTACACTGATCACTGACCAACGATCGGTAGCATTCTTGTTTGATATTAAGCACAGCCAGAAAATAAAAAATGAAAAAATACAACGGTGGCGACTCGCATTATCCGAGTACAAGTTTACCATTGTTTACAGACCCGGGAAAGAAAACGCATCAGCAGATGCACTATCTAGGGTTTGTGTAGCTGCTGGTTGTTCAACATCAAAGTCAAGTCTAGAAAAATACCACGAAGAACTATGTCACCCAGGTGTCACTCGCCTTTACCACTGGGTGAAGATGAAAAATCTCCCATTCACAGTAGATGATGTAAGAAAGACCTGCTCAAATTACAAAATTTGCTCTGAAGTGAAACCAAGATACATGAAAATGGAAGGGACTCTAATCAAGGCCACCAAACCATTTGAGCGAATTTCCTTGCCCAGACATGACAACACGAACAGTGATAAAATGCCTCATCTCATTGATTTCGATGTTTGGTGTTCCATCGTACATCCACTCAGACAGAGGATCAACATTTATGTCTGCTGAATTGAAAAGTTTTCTTCTCTCCAAAGGCATAGCAACAAGCAGATCAACACCATACAATCCAAAAGGGAATGGGCAGGTAGAGCGATACAATGGGGTCATATGGAAAGCTGTAACACTGGCCCTGAAATCACGAGGATTGGATTCTAAGAAATGGGAAGAAGTAGTACCCGATGTTCTTCACTCTATTCGGTATCTTCTCTGTACAGCGACGAATTGCACTCCTCACGAGCGCATGTTCTTACATACGAGAACCTCAACGAATGGACCATCCCTACCATCTTGGTTGACCAACCCAGGAACAGTATGGCTTAAAAAAACAGTTCGGAATTCGAAACAAGACGCATTAGTTGAAGAGGTTCAATTGATCGAAGCTAATCCAGAGTATGCCCACATACGTCATGTTGATGGACAAGAATCAACAGTATCCCTCCGCCATCTTGCCCCCAAGACTTCATAATTAGCGGGGAAGAATGATATGATAAATATCACATGACCAATCGGTCTCTATGGAAAGAAAGGTATAATAATAAACAGTTTACATGTTATTAGCCTTATTTCAGTAGGCCTATTCTGTTATGTGATGTACACGAATTTTGATTTGATTAAAGCTCTTAGTTTGGTTGACAAGAGTTGATTATTATTTCACTCATAATCATACAAAGTCTGATAATTGATTGGAAAGTGATAGCCGCGAGCCGTAGCAGGTATCTGTTCAATCAGATAGAGAGAAGCTGCGTTCTCGTAGGACCTGTTTGTAACGGTGACCGATTAGATTGGCAAGAAAAAAAGACACTGTTCTCTGCTGTAAAATCACTTCCCGGTGGTTCGGAACCCACCTAAAACTGTAGGTCCGGCTCATCAATCACCATCATCCAACTCATTACCCACGCCCAGGTCTAATACCTATGTGGGCTTCATCCTCAAAAAATAAAATTATACAAATTTAATTAATATCTTTTTATAAATTCATTCATCAGACATGTGAAATCTGATCTGATTTGAGCAATCAACTGTTTATAACAAGTACAGTCTAGATGAAAATAGGAACGCAGCCTTGGTGACGTCATACAGTGACGTTTTGTGGAAAACAGACATGAAATAATGAATAATAAGACGGAGTTGTCACAACCACATTTATTAGAAATAGTGAGATACTCGTTTCGGTTTTTACACCATTATCAATCTCAAACAAACCCCTTTGTTTGAGATTGATAATGGTGTAACAACCGAAACTAGTACCTCACTATTTTTAATAAATATGTGGTTGTGACAACGTCGTCTTATTATTCATTATGGATATCTTACCTCCACCACTACAAAGAAAAACATGAAATAGACTATGCAAATCGAATCAGGGTTTAAGTTTGATGATTGTGTTTAATTTTGGGATGGTGATTATCGTCGAGGACATCGAATATGTTCCTCTGTGCAAGCACCTTATTCTTGGACGTGAGATCTTCTGTTCACAGAACTACCAGTTATTAGGGTTATCCTCAGCAATTTATTGTTATTGGCAGGATATGTAGGTTTGTGAAACGTGATCCTGCTTTGTAACTACTGTATAAAAGAATCTGGGTTTTTTTTTCAAGAATAAAGTAATTGGAACTACCTTCTCATTTAATTGAAACAATTTGAATAAATTTTCTTGATAATTTTTTTTATTTGACAGAGTATATCAGTGCAAAAACTGCTCTACAACGCTTATACGGATTACGGGATGCTAACAGCTGGGGAAATAGAAACACTGCGTACCAAGCATCGGCTAAGAGTTGTGCAGAATCTGGAAGATGGAATGGGAAAAAATGTTGTACGTAGTGTCAAAAATGACGGCTACTTCGATTCTGATCAACTGCTGGTGAGTAAAATCGTTTATTTTACGCAAGAATATTAGAAGAAGATCTTTTTTTTGAAAATCACGTCTTGGAGGCTCCGGTTAAGAAGTATAAGACAAGTCAGATCAAATTATTCACCTACAATATTACCAAACTTGTGCACTAGTTACCATAATAACAAGATAAATTAGTTGAGGTGAGGCCAAGCTATAGAAAAGGTTCACTTTCTAAAATATCTGGGATTAATGGTTGATAGTAACTTGATGGAATTTTCATCTACAGCATCTAATATCTAAATTGAAGTATCTTATCTGCATATTTTATAAAATTAATAGGTTAAATGACATCAATATTATAAGAACCATGCACCATGCCTATGGCCACTCTTTTTTTGAATATGGAATAGAGTTGTGGGGGGGGCACCTTTGACACATTTCAATAAGATATTCACTCTACAGAAGCATTTGATTAGAGCAGCTTTAAGAAAACCCAGATTATATCCCAGCAAATGTCCATTTGTTGAATTTAAAGTTCCTTCGCTCAAACAGATCTTCGCTAAAAAATTATCACTCTTATTAATAAAAATAAAGATCTTCTCACATTAAATACTAACTTACACAATATACGTCAATCTGCATTCAACGTTTATAATAGATCGTGATCATTCACCAGATTAACTATAAATAAATACCAATTCACATATTACATGGAGTGCCTTGCCAATAAAGTCCCCAATCACTTCATAAATAGTAGATTTACTAAGAAACTCAGCAATGAAATAGATGAATGGATAAACACTAACATTTAGTACAAAATAGTTTAATGTATTCTTAATAACATATCTCCCTTCCTTTTCCTGAATTATTCATCTTATTTTTCCACTTTCTTGATTTTCTGAACTTACCTAAATCTTGTACTCACTGCTGGCGATCAAGTCCTACTTCTGCCAGTAGTGCCCTGTTTAATGTATAAATAGTTTAGTTTGGATTTGTTATTAATTTTAAGTATGTGTGCTCTTTGTTTTGTTTCATTATTAATGCTTTTTGTGAATATGGCAAATAAATGAATTTGAATTTGAAAAAAATTGAGGCTTAATATTTTGGTCAGTAAGGAACTCTTGTACACTTTAAAAGCTTTATCAAATTAATATTTTCAATTGATTTTTAAACAAGGGAAGTGATAGCCGCGAGGCGTAGCAGGTATCTGTTCAATCAGAAAGAGATAAGCTGCGTTCTCGTAGGTCCTGTTTGTAACGGTGACCGATTAGATTGGCCAGCAAAAAACACTGTTTTCGTCTGTAAAATCACTTCCCGGTGGCTCGAAACCCACCTAACACTGTAGGTCCAACTCATCAATCACCATCATCCAACTCATTACCCACGCACAGGTCTCAGACCTATGTGGGCTTCATCCTCAGAAAAAGAAAAAAACATATTTCTATATTTTCAAGGCTCTTTACAAACTGCGGTAGCTTATTCTAGAATTTTTTACCAATATAACTAAGGTTTTGTTCGAATGAGCAACTATTAAGGGACTATAATTACTATAATAAGCGACTCACCAAGCGATAATCTCCTCAGCTTCGTGTATTATGATCATGTACGTAAAGATTTTTGTTTATATTGAACAGATAAAAAATGAACACAGTTGCTTTTGTAGTATATAGAAGATTAATATATAGATTAAAAATTGCACTATTCACTCAAAATTTGAATAAGAAATAATTCGAGCTTATAGTAATTGAAAAACAACAGTGAAATTTATAAAAGTTATTAGAAGAGTAGGAAGTTCCCCGCATGGGTCGAGCCTGTGCACGAGATACCGAGTCCTTCATTGACTATTTTATATTTAGACGCTATTTGGCATTGGATGTTATTTGATATTTTGAGGTTTATTGACGTGAATAATAAATAATATTAATAGAAGAAAAGCGATGAAAGCTTAGAGGAGATTTTGGAAACGGAACAGAAAAAATAAATAACAATTAGGGGGGGGGGGGGGGGAGGAAAATGAATTGGAATCAATGTATGGAAACTAGGGTTTCTACATTGTTTAATGTGTTTATTTCTTTACTTCTATTCTCATTGTATTTAATTTTTTTCTTTGAGGAGGGGAAAACGTTTTGCTATCCATGCTATTTATTATTGTTTTATCATTGCTGTTTATTATTCATACTATTTACTTTTTCATTGTTTTAATGAGGAAAGCCCTTCTAAAGGCAGGTTTTATTTACTTGCTATTTACTTTTAACCCATATTATTGTCATGTAGAATATTTGTAGAATGAATCTGTTCCTTTTTTATTGAAAATAATTCTATAGAAATTCTAATTTTGAAAGCCTTTTAAACCTAACTTTGATCCTTCTGCAACAGTCCATCTTTTTCCTCATTTCTATTTCTTCTCGTTCTTGCCTTTCTTTCTCATCGTATTATTAATTATTTTTCTTCTACTTCTTCTGTTTCTTATCCATCTTCTTCCTATTTTTCCATTTGTTCTTCCTCGTCTCTTTCTTCCTCTCTTCTACTTTTTGCTGCTTCTTTTCCTCCTCTTTCTCCTTTTCTTTCTTTCTCATTTTATTTTTTTTTTTTAGTTGCTGTCACGAGAGCAGAAGACACCAGATACCAAGTTTCATAACCTTAACCAGATGATGGTCGATAGAGATTCTTTTTAGGCTCCAACCGCTTAACAAACAAACTAAGTTCTTCTATTAATATTCCAGTAGGTTGTGATCTGAGGTTCATTCTGTGCATCAGATAACTGATATAACTAAAGAATAAACAATATCACAACTAAATTAAAAAAAAAAACAACTACTAAACTCGAATTAGACATTTTCTCTTCTTGTGCTTTCTCAAATTATATCTATTTTTTATGAAGAATTTAATCCCAATTTCATTATTTATCATTCACATGTAATATTAACGTTTGAATAAACGAATGAATGTTGATATTGTACTCGTATCATATTTTGAAATGGTTTCTTTGGTAAATTAAGCTTCATATCCATGAGTAACATTTTATTTTTAATTTTCGCTCTAATTACAGGTTTTATTAAGCTTAATAAGAGAGGAGATAATGAAAAACCCGTCCAAATATTCGGAGCATCGTTACGACCAGGCGTTGCCCTACTACGAAGCCTACAGAATAGACTACGATCTGTTTCTGTTTCTCTTCACTGGAATCTCACCCTGGGGCAAGGGGAAGTATGGTGAAGAACTGGCTGCAAGACTGTTCAGGGTATTTATTTATCCATTATTTTATTCACCAAATACATTTTAAACACAGAGGAAACACAATCAAATACAATAAAATCACAGGGTTCAAGTACCCACAGAGAGGTTAGTATAGGAATAGTCAAGTGCCGTAGCAGATTTCTTTTCAATCAGATAGAGATGAGCTGCGTTCTCCTGGGCACTCTTTGTAAGGGTGACCGATTGGATTGTCTAGAAAAAAAAACTCTGTTCTCTGCTGTAAAATCACTTCCTGGTGGCTCGGAGTTTACCTAAAATTGTAGTTCTAACTTATCAATCATCATAATCCTACTTATTACCCACGCACAGGTCTCAGACCTATGTGGGCTCCATCCTCCAGCAGGTATCTGTTCAATCAGTGATGAGCTACGAAACTCCTAGGCGCTCTTTGAAAGGGTGACCGATTGGACTGGCCAGCAAAAAAACTCTGTTCTCTGCTGTAAAATCAATTCCCGGTGGTTCGGAACCCACCTAAAACTGTAGGTCCAACTCATCAATCATCATCATCCAATTCATTACCCACGCATAGGTCTCAGACCTATGTGGGCTTCATCCTCCGGGGAAAAATAGTTTACATAGTATTACACTTTACTAATTAATACGTCAATAAATACATTATAAATACTTTAATAAGAATTTTATTAATTATGTGTTACATCATGTTACATTTATGCTTGATAAGATAGAGTAATGCAAGGAATATAATCAAGTATGATAATTGATTTACACTGTCTATGTGTGTCAAAAATATTATTTATTACAAGAAACACAATCAAGTGAAGATACAACAGGCACAGCCCACTACTGCTTTCTTTACAAGTTTCCAACTAATAAATACAAAATTCAGTTTTTATAAAGGTTATCAGGTTTATTAAATTAAATAAAGTAATAATTGATTGTTTGAATGTCTGTATTTTTATATTAAATTTGATTACTAATATATTTTAGCTCTATCAAGCCTCTCTTCTCATTCATGAAGATAGTACAGCATCAACCATCATCAATGAAGACCTTATATCAAAGGAGATCGTTTTTAAAAGTTATCTATGACAGCGTTATAAAGAAGACATAGATGTTATAAAGTGATGTAAATACAACTTACTTTATTCCACAGTTTATCAAAATAGTTGTATAATGAAACTATTTTAATGAATAATAAGACTTGAAGGTGTCACAACCAAATTTATTGAATACAGTGAGATTCTAGTTTCTGTTGTTAAACCATTATCAATCTCAAACAAACTAAAACTAAAGTACAGAGTAGCTTTAGCATTATAGATTATTAGCTTATTGGCATTCCGTGTTTAGTATTATATAAAGCTACTTTCGTATTAGTTTGTTTGAGATTGATAATGGTGTAACAACCGAAACTAGTATACCGTTGTTTTTAATAAATGTGGTTGTGACAACTAAAAGTCATATTATTCATTATGAACATCAATATCACCTTCGCCACTACAAAGAAACTATTTCAACACTACTGTTACTTTTAAGTACAGGAGTCTAGACCAATCAGAACTCAGGATTTCTCCAAAAGTGTCGAAATGAATGTTATGTAATAGCCACATCAGCTGATTTTAATATTTTGAAATCAAAATAGATTCTAACTGGATCCGTCAACAGCATTGTAGGTTATGTTATATTTTGGTCAAGTTATCAAATACATTGGCAAGTTGAATTAAATGTAATTTATTTATTTATTTATTCAAAAATACATAGATGAGGGCACAAGGATGACTCCCATGCTTGCCCTCTTAAAAATTCATTGGTAGTCTGAGTTAAAATATTGTTGGCAACTTAAAGCTACTCGTGAGATGTAAGATAAACTGAAAGGCAGTCAATATACAATCGTTGCATAAACTTCTAACATAAATTACTAAGTTTACCAATACAAACAGCTATTGTTGGCGGCTCTGGTAGCGCAGTTGGTTGGAGCGCTTGTCGGAGATAAGATAAGGCTCTGGCTGGCTTCGTTTCCTGCAGCCCTGGGTTTGAATCTCATTCAGCAATGGATGCTACTCATCGTTCACCCATTCACCTCATTACCCACGCACAAGTCTTCAGACTCGTGTGGGCATCATCAGCAATAAAATATAATAAAAAAAAACATGTATTGCAGATTATGATATACAGTATTTTGGTTAAGTTATCGGATTCATTAGTAAGTTGAATTAGACATAATTGATTGGTTGTCGTAGTTAAAATATTGTATGCAGCGACTGTATTTTGACTTGAAGAAACTCATAAGATGAGTTACATCTCATCTTACATCTCACTTGTAGCTTAAAGGCAGGCATAATACAATATTTGCATTAATTAGTGTATACAACTGACAACATTATTATCGTACTATAAAGATTATTTTTGTGCTCTACGTATTAGGAAACAACAAAGGGCATAATTATTTTTGCTTTTTTTCCCCAGCTTATGGATCAAAACGGAGATGGACTAGTAAATTTTCGAGAACTGGTGACCGCTCTAGGTCTGACTTGCTTCGCAGAGTGCAACACTAGACTGAGACTGCTCTACCTTCTACACCTGCCACCACTGCTCACAACGGCCGAAATCGAATCTACATTTCATTCGGGTAAGTTGACGTGTAATTTGTGTAGCGATTGATCACGTGGTGAGCATACTGTTTATGCGATCGTGATGTTCAGTCACGAGCGCTCAAGACTGTGCTTGGATTGTAGACCGTGCCTCAATGTTATTAGCTTAATTAATTCTTTCTTCATAGTGGCGAAGGAGATGTTGTGGAAGGTATCCATAATGAATAATAGACGAAATTGTCACAACCACATTTATTAAAACTTTGAGAAACTAGTCTCGGTTGTTATACCATTATCAATCTCAATCAAACTAAAACTAAAGTACAGAGAAGCTTAATATATACTGAACATGGAATGATACTATTGGCTAAGCGAGAAAGAGGTTCACCTTCATCGAACGTTGTGATTTGCTGACAAGTTACGCCCCCTGGTGGGAGGAGTAACAAGCAAAAATACGAGTTAAATCAATAACTAAAAACTGTGAACATCTAGAAAGCAACAAAGAAGAAAAATACGTAATAAGGCAAGAATTGAATCAAATTAAAACTAAAAAATTAGAAGCTCACTGAAATGCAGTCAAGGTCAACCGATAAATACATGAAAGAACTGCCACGAAACAACACTCACATGGTCTGTTTGTGAGTTTTCAAGTTAGTTTTAATTTATGTTTCGAGTATTTAGAAATTATAATAATATAAATTTATCTATCAATTTACAGAATCACGTAAGAAAAGCACTTCCTAACACACTCACGCATTCATACATGGGGAGGGAAACATCCACACAAATATTTTGGACTCTTGTAAAAATTTCGTAAGACAGTTTTGTGCTAAAACCTTGTTGTTTCTTCACAATAAGTTTTATTTTGACTATATCAATAAATAAATAAATAATGTGTGTTGCCAGCTGTATGATAATTATTCTAGTTGTGTACGATAATTTGGTGTCTTGTATGATGTGTAGGATCTGGCCATGTACAATAATTTTAAAAAAATCTCATTTCAAAAAAATGTTTAATTTTTCATTACAACAAATAATTTTAAAATATTTGATACTTTTGGAAGCCATGTACGAAAATTGTAGATTGGGAGGTTGACAACATGCAAACAAAAAAGTGATGCTATGACGTCAGCGTCCGTAAAAATCTATTGCTCGCTCCTCAGTAAACAGCAGTTTCATAATTAGTTTTCAGCATATGTAAGCTAATTCTGTACACGCAGTTGTAGGACTACAATTGTGCATACTTTTTCATATTTATATTTGTGTACTTGAAAAATGTTTGTGTAAACTTTTTTATATTTATATTTGTGTACTTTTAAAATGTTCAACTATTTTTCAAAACTCTTATTGCTGTGTTTTTGTGCTTTTTTTTGCAGAAGAAGGAGCAGAGGTAGCATGTGAAGCAACAGAGGAGGTGGTGGCGTCACTGGGTGGTCTTGCCACTCCGTCTCTGGAAAGTTCTGGCAGTCTTAGCAGTTCTGCTCAAACACCAACAGGTATTTGAAAATCTCGCAAATATTTTTAAAAGATGGAGTCATTTTTAAGATATTATTCAAGCTATATATTGATTTAATATTAACAATTATACAATAATAAAACATTCAATATTTTTTCAACAAATCTTTCTTGTGAACTAACCACGAAGTTTTGAATTAAGTCAAAATTTGCGAAGCAGTTTGGACTCTCAAGTGTGTTGCATCTCTGCATTCATTGTATTTTGTCTCAATAAATCAATAACTATCGTACAACATGCAAAACAAACAATCTATATATTTAATTTCGTAAGGCGATTCTTTGCGTCAAAATTTTGGGCGTATGGCAAGTCGTAGATAGATGGGAGAGGGCTCAAATTGAAGGTTTCTATTTCGTTATGGCGGGAAAACTATTGAATTCCCATACTGTTAACATAAAATTAGATAAATAACGTAAAATGTTCCGCATAAGAATAGCATTGTAAGTCAAAAACGTCTGATTTGTGTACATCAATACATGTGATCGTGCTTTATCTTCAAGTCAGTGCTCAATATTAACATTTGGGTTACTTGGGATAGTATAATCTAAAACTATGTTCTAAAGATGTTTTGTTGTTTTGCATTTCTTGACATTGAAGAAGACTGAAGCTAATAATTTCAACAATAATAATAAGTGGGGCTGGGAAAGTTAATATAATATTTTTACCAAGAATTAGGCTTATTTCAACAGACTCTAATATGCCTTCCATATGTCAAGAAAACAATTTCCAGACTAGCTTTATCTATTACAATCAGTAAGTCCCAAGGCCAAACCTTCGAAAAAGCTGAGATATACCTAAGTAAACCGGTGTTCACTCATGGGAAATTATATACATTTAGCAGAGTTAAATCTCCAGAAGGAATAAAATTTTTATTGAAAACAACAACCGAAGCAACCAAAAAGACTGTTCTTAAACATAAAATATAGTATACAGGGAAATTTTGACACATAGATAATTTGATTGTTAGTTCGTTTGATTTATAATAGTATAATGGTTTTGCCATATATCAGATGATTAGAATACATATGATTTTGCATTAGTTATAATTTATGTTGTTGATAACAAGTCATTCTGTAATAATTTTCAATACAAGATGGTTGATGAATTATACAGAAGTATTTCATTACCTATTTAAGACATAACAATTGGCGACGAGGATTAAAATGGACAAAAAAGAAATGGAGAAACTAAAGAAGAGTAGAGCTGTGCTTAAAGGCCAAATCACACGAGCAAAGAAATGGTTCGATGAAGATCTAACAGTAGCAGCAATCAAGGTGAAGGTAAATACACTTGAATTGTATTGGAATAACTACAACAAGGTCCAAGAAGAAATAGACTCGCACACAAAAGAAGAGGAGCTAGAAACTGAAATGGAGTACAGATGGCAAATAGATAGTGAATTGAGACACGAACAAAATTGGAGGAACTAATAACACAACAGATTAACAAAAATAATACAGTAAGACCAGCAGCAGAAGTAAGAGAGTTGAAAAGCACAGAAACATCGACAACTAACGTAAGTTTTACACCTTATTCCGAAAATGAAACATTCAGAAATTTTTTATTAAGATTCGAGAATTTTGTAGAATTAAGAAAAATTAGCAATTTGAAAATCAAAGTTCAGCTGTTTATTAGCACACTTACTCCAGACTTACATCAAAAGTTATGTGATTTAATTGCTCCTGAACTACCAGGTGACAAGTCATATGAAGAAATCTCGGATATATTGGAAAACAGTTTGAATCCAGCTCCAAATACGGTTGCTAGTCAACACAAATTTATAAGTAAAACACAAGATATGGATGAAAATATTGCTGCTTACGCACAAGAGTTAAAACGTCTAACAATAAATTGTAACTTTAAGTGCTACAACTGTGAGCACTCAGTAAACGAAATGCTCTTGAAGATGCAATTTATTAGAGGCTTGAGGGTCAATGAGGTTAGATTGAGATTGCTGCAAGAGAAGGATAAGAGTCAGTCGTTCAAGGAAATTGTAGAGACGGCTGTATTAATGGAACAATCAAGATTGGAAAGTTGTACAATAAAACCCAAACATGCCAACTTTACCGAAAATTCACGAAATGACATTAATTACGTAAATGAACAATCCAAGATAACCAAAGTTAATGATCAATATAAAAATATAAGAAAAGAGCCATTTACCTTCAAAGATCTAAAAGGTAAATGTTACAGATGCGGGAGTAACCGACACATAGCAAAAACTTGTAAATTTATTAATGAATTTTGTAAGAAATGTAACAAGGTAGGACACGTTGCTGCTGTATGCTTATCATACAGCAAATCAAACCCTTCAGGAAAATCTGACTATTCAAGATCAAATATGATTGAAACGGAAGTTAATGACGATAACAATCATGAAATTTATAAAGTAGGAACATCACCGGCCATTACTGATAAATTTATGGTTACAGTTGAAATTGAAGGGAAGAGTTTGAACATGGAACTTGATACAGGTGCAGCATTGAGTTCTTTGTAAAGTAAGTAAATTCGTATGGCTTTTCGTGGTGGGGAGACCCTTACGGGTAATAATAAGCGTATGGCTTTTAATGGTGGGGAGACCCTTACGGGTAGTTCCACCTCGCCGTTTGAGCCATGTTACGGGGAACATGGTGGACCTACTATTTTAGGTGGGTTCCGAACCACCGGGTAAGTGATAATAAAGCTTGTAACATCAAGTCATTGAAGCACGGTCACCCATCCAAGCGCAGTCTTGAGCGGTCGTGACTGAACATCAAGATCACTTGAACACCACGCTCACCACATGACCAATCACCACCCGATTGTCATACACCGATTTCCAAAAACTTAATATAAATAAACGCCTGTTCAAGACAGCTGTTGAAATGAGAACTTACACGGGGGAAATTATTAAACCAGCAGGAATCTGTTTTGTTGAATGCAAATATAAGAATTTCAGTTTTCATGGTAAGCTGTACGTTCTGAAACAAAATGTAGAACCGATTTTTGGTCGTGAATGGCTCCGAGAAGTTAAAATAGATTGGGCTGATATCAAATATGCTGAAAGTAATAATAACACATCAATTGAACTTGAAAAACTTCTCACAGAATTTCAAGAGATTTTCAAACCAGGAATTGGCGAAATACGCACAGAAAAAGGACATATACAGCTGAAGGAAGGAGCAAAACCAATTTTCATTAAACCACGTCAGGTACCTTATGCCCTAAAACAGTCCGTTGAAGATGAGTTACATAGATTGGAGAGCAATGGTATAATTTCTAAAGTTGAGAACTCTCAATGGGGAACACCTGTTGTTCCTGTTAAGAAGCCGAATGGAAACGTTAGACTTTGTGCAGATTATAAAGTCACAGCAAACAAGGTAATTCATGATGAGAACTATCCTATTCCACGTATAGAAGACATTTTTACACATATGAACAAAGGAAAAAATCTTCTGTACACTGGACATCAGTAATGCTTACCTGCACCTTCAAATGGACGATGAATCAAAAGAGATACAAACAATAAGTACACATCTAGGACTTTATAAAGTGAATCGTCTCATGTTTGGAATTAAAGTAGCACCAGGAATTTGGCAGAGATTTATGGATAAAGTTTTGCATGGATTGGAAGGTACAGTATGTTTTTTTGACGACATACTTATCCAAGGTAGTAATTTCCAAGAAACTCTAGACCGACTGAAAAATGTATTCCAAAGAATAAAACAATACAATTTACGACTAAATCGTGACAAATGTAAATTCTTCCAAAAGCGTGTTAAGTATTTAGGCCACGTCATAGACGAAAATGGACTTCACAAATCTGCTGAAAACACTGAAGCAATTATGAAAACAGAAAGACCTAAGGATGTGACACAGCTCAGAAGCTTTCTAGGCCTAGCTAACTATTATACTCGATTTGTTCCTAATATGTCTACCTTACTAGAACCATTGAATAGGCTATTGAGGCACGGAAAGAAATTCACATGGAATAGAGAATGTGAAGACGCATTTATGAATTTAAAGACTGAGATAATAAGTGATCAAACATTAGTACACTACGATGCAAATGAAACATTGGTTTTAGCTACAGATGCAAGTCCAACTGGGTTGGGAGCCTGTCTATCACATAGATACAAGAACGGATTAGAAAGGCCAATAGCATTTGCTTCAAGAACCCTCACAAAAGCAGAACGAAATTACAGTCAAATCGACAAGGAAGCTGTAGGAATTTATTGGGGATTGAAAAAGTTTTTTGCATACTGTTATGGAAGAAAATTTATTTTAATTACAGATCATAAACCACTAGTTTCTATCTTTGACCCTTCAAAAACTTTACCTTCGATGACAGCATCAAGAATGTTCAACTATGCTCATTTTCTATCAGGATTTGATTACAAAATTGAGTACCGCAACACAGAGAAACATGCTAATGCAGACTTTTTATCTCGGTTCCCTACTACGAAGATATCTGAAAATTTAATAGATGACCATGAACAGTACATGATGAATCTAGTGGAAACAATGCCTGTAACAAGGAGAATGATTGAAGAGGAAACAAGGAAAGATGAGATGTTGAGAAATATATTGAACTATTTAAATACAGGAAGAAGTTTAAAAGTGCTTGGCTTAAATGACAATGAATTTTGCCTAATGAATGGCTGTGTATTCAGAGGAAATCGGATCTGCATTCCTTTATCATTACAAAAACAAGTTCTAAATGAGCTGCATGCCGGTCATATTGGTATGACCAAAATGAAACTGCTAGCTAGAAGCTACTGTTACTGGAGAAACATAGATCAGGATATCGAAAATTTAGTTAGACGTTGCAGTTCTTGTCAACAAAAATTAAACAATCCACCAAAAGAAACGATACATCCTTGGCAACCTGCAAGCAAACCTTGGGAACGCATTCACATTGATTTCGCAGGACCAATTGAAAGATGGAGCTATTTTATTGTGGTTGATGCTTACAGCAAGTGGGTGGAAATAATACCAACGAAATCAACAACGACTGATTGGTGCATCAAACAACTGGATAAACTATTCACAACATTCGGTTTTCCCCATGTCCTAGTTTCAGACAATGGGCCTCAATTTAAATCTTATACTTTTATAAAATACCTGGAAAGACACGAAATAATCCAAAAAACTATTGCCCCTTTTTGTCCAAAATCAAATGGTCAAGCAGAAAGAACCGTTCAAACAGTGAAGTCTCTCTTACATGCCGGAGCCGGAGAGGGAGGACAAACTGAAGACAAACTAAACATAATCTTGAACAACTCAGGAAGACAAGTAGCTCAACCACTGGAGAATCTCCATACTTTCTGATGTTTGGGAGAAATGTGAGAACAGAGATAGATCTGTTAACCGAAGAAGGTTTTCAAGCACAGGAAGGAAATAAAGCACCAAAAGAGTTTTCCAAAAAGGTCAAAGGGTGTTGATAAAAAATTACTCCAGCAGTTCAGGAAAAAAATGGGTGTCAGGAATAATTGATAAAAATATTGGAAAAGTTATATACCTTGTAAGGACAGAAGACGAAGTATTCAAAAGACATTGCGACCAGATAAGACAACTCAATTAGAGGGGGAGGATTGCCATATATCAGATGATTAGAATACATATGATTTTGCATTAGTTATAATTTATGTTGTTGATAACAAGTCATTCTGTAATAAGTTTCAATACAAGATGGTTGATGAATTATACAGAAGTATTTCATTACCTATTTAAGACATAACAGGTTTGTTCTATGTATTAGTGTTTTTCTTTAGGGGTTTTTGCCTCTACTAGCCATTAGTTGTGAATTAAAGCCAAATTCTAAAAGTTATTTTATGTCCTTATTAAGACAATCTGCAGTGGTCCAATCCTAAATCATTATACTGGTAATATGCAAGTCACTAAAAAATTATAGATAGATATAATCGTGCTTTATTCTAATTTCCAATTACAAATTTCAAAAACAATTTTAGAACATATTCTTCTAAACCTTGATCACTGACAGCCTTGTCAGCTGGAGATTTCGAATAAAAAACGAACATCAATTACAAGTTCCTATATGAAGGAAGAACCACTTTATTCTATTGTTTTATTCAATTATAGTTTTTTTCTTCTACCTTGAAATAAGAAAGAAAAACCGAAAAATGAAGTGCTTTTTTGAGGATGAAGCCCACATAGGTCTGAGAACTGTGCGTAGGTAATGAATTGGATGATGGTTGGATGGGTGGATTGATTCTTATTCAATAAAGCAATAAAAGGTTTGAAATTTTCTGGAATTTTTCAGCAATAAAATTACACAACCAGAATGGTAAATAAAAATTGTGAGGTGAACGTATTCTCTTTTATTATGACAGTATTGTTCTCTCTTATTATGTTATATTGTCCTAGACCTATTATGTTATATTATTGTCTTATTATGTTATATTGCACTCTCTTCCAGAAGACGTTTACATTCCTAACTCCTAGGTTCTACAACGCTCTGCCCCATAGCCTCAAGCAGGCAATCATGGCATCCCATTGCAGAAGCTTGAAGAGAAGAAAGCTTAAAGCTTGGCTTCTGTCTCTGACCCCTGAATTTGTAGAAGGCTTGTTCCGAGTCATTGTTTGAAGCTTATGCTCAGGGATTACCTTATAAGCAGATTTATTGATGTTTTGTTTATTTATTTTCTTGATTTGTGGTGCAGTTCACACAATCACTCAGGTTTCCCATATGTTTTCCTTCTTTATTGCTTGTTCCTTAAAATTACAATCCACCCCTTAATTTTTCAATATATAATTTAAAAATTCAATCTATCCTTTTCATTTTTTATCATCCTTTTTTTGTATTTTGCAATAGCAAAATTGTAATAGTATTGTAAAATAGTATTTCCAGTGGTGCGCAAGTGTGCCTTGTGTGCTGGAATGTATGTTCTTACCATATATGAAAATTCTTTCTGTAAATAATATAATTTTGTATTCTTTATTTAGTTTCTATATAGCTTATATTTAATTTGTTTCTTCCGACTACTTATAGCTGTAAGACAATGAAATGTTGTTTTTTTGTAATTTATTTATTTGAGAATAATCTATCTATCTATCATTCTCATTCTTTCTCTGTTTCTGTAATAATGAAGCAGCTGAAAGAGAACTGCCGTGGGATGTGAAGAGTATGAGCTCTCTGCGTTCAATGGTAATGCATGGCTGCAGTAAGCTGGATAGGCGCTCCCTTCCCAGCATGACTCAGATCCACTTTATGGCTCTGTGGCACACTCTGGATGACCTGCTCAACACTAATTTTGAGAACGAGGATCTCGATCATATCATCGCCACTGTTGGTAAGCATGCACGCAACGGTTTTATATGTAAAGTGATAGTCATGAGCTGTAGTAGGTATACATTAAATCAGATCCTCTCTGTAACCTTGACCCTCTCTGTAAGGGTGACTGACTGGATTGGCCAGCAAAAAATACACTGTTCTCTGCTATAGAATCACTTACCGGTGGTTTGGAACTCACTTAAAACTGTAGGTCCACCATATTTCCAATAACATGGCTCAAGCGGTGAGGTGGAACTACTCACCAATAAAAGCTATATGCATTTACATAAACTGTTTTATATTATTCTATCCATGGATAAGTAGCTGAAAGGTATTCATTCATTCATTTAAGTAACATACAATCTATGTGAATACAACAGACTATTCCCCAAAACTGCTTTTCACAAAATTTCAAATTAGAATCGAAATCTTAGGTTAGGTCTGTTTCACTAAAAATGTCACCTAAGATATGAGAGGTAAAATTGTTTTTAGGATTACGTCTTGGAGAATCCGGTTAAGAAGTTTAAGGCAAGTCAGATCAACAATTATATACAATATCACCATGCCTATTCACTAGTTACCTCAATTACAATTTAATTTAATTTGAGTGAGGCTCAATTTTGATCTGAAAGAAACTCTAGTAAACTATGAAAAGCTTAATCAACTAAATAATTATTCAACTGATTTTTAAATATTTCTACATTTTAAGACTCTTAGGCCCATATTTATGAACGTGACTTACGTTGATCTAAGCATGACTTATCTAAGTTTGAGTTGGAAAGGCTCTATGACATTGAGAACTGGTCACAAGCTAACCTAAAATTGTGTCCTATTATCAGGCACTAATAAACATAAAATAACATTCATGAAAAGATAAAGATACAGCACTGCACGTAAATTTAAAGTTACTGTTACATAATTATTACCATGCAAACATCTTTCAAATCATTATTTTCTGTTTTCCGAATTTGAAAAATGAGCATTCAGGCAGTGTAGTTAGCGCTACCTGCCACCAGACCAGAGAACTTCATCCATTCTATTTCGTAGAAAGAGAAATCTATCCTAGTACCAAAAATATGTATAGGTTAGAACTAGATTTATATAAAATAAGTAGAAATAATTTCAATAAGTCAAATATACAGTGAATTACATTGCAATGGTGCAAAAATTGAACATGATGATTTTATTTTATTATTATGAGCCGATGCCTTACTAAAAAATGAAGCCAAAATATGATGCAACACAACAATCTAAGAACGGCTTCAAGTCAGCTCTGTACCTAGCTTGGCTAAGAACGGATTTGAGACTCCAATTATAAGCACGACTCGACTAGATATTTCAGCACTACTGTCATTTTTTATTACAGGAGTACTTTGGTAATGGAAACCATTCAGAACTCAGGATTTCTTCAAAACAGTGTCGATATGAATGCTATGTAATTATGATTGATTGTAATTGTATGCTATGATACGTTTTATTTTATACGCTATAT